>JAMKCH010026799.1:0-106918 GCA_023653785.1 Ophioderma brevispina
GGGTGCTCAGTGCACCAATCCAGTGTGTAGATCATTGGTGTGAAGTGACCCACATTAATCTCGAAAGTAGAACAATGTGATTTTCCAATATGTGACGTGGGCTTCACACAGGGAGCTCAGGTGACCATCCAGTGGTGGTAAATCATGGTGCGATCCTCCTAGGGTCAGTCCCTGTACAGTGCCTATCCAAAGTAGTGCATTGGTTTTATACTGTGCCTTTGTTTTATACAAACATAATTCTATTTTTCAATACAAAGTGGGCAGGATCATGGACCACCACATATAGACCAACAAAACTCTTCTCTTTTGTAATATAATTTTTTTTTTGTGTAGGCATAGCTGTTCAACCAAACTTTGGTAACACTTACAGTAATATGGTTTACAAAGTCAAATTTTCTCTGCCCCCCCCAGCTCAGATAGGTGTTAAATTCCCGGCTGAGTTTTGACACCATAAACCAGATATTGAGTTCTTTAAGCACAATCTATTGGTTCAGATCCAACCCTATAAACCAACCTCCAAAACTGACTCTGGGAGAACTTATTGACAAGCCACACACTCTGCCCTCACCTTACCTTACAACAACCAGTATTCTATACTCAATTCCCTGCCATGATAGTGGATAACTTTTGATTCTCTCTATACTTCCAACAGGCCATCTTTCAAGTTTGCACAGAATTTGCACTCTACACAGATTTTTTAAAACTTGTACTTTAAACTGCAACGTGTGTCAGCAGTGACCTTAACTGCAAGCATACTATACAGCGGGACTTAACTTGTATTTAATTGCAACATTGATTAATGTGAAAGATACGGCAGTAAAAAAAAGGCTTATTGTATTTTGCGAATGAAACGCCCATTGGATTACCCTTTATTCCGTTATGCATGGTTATGCAATCATGAATGGGAATAAAGCGTGTACACCAATGGGTGTTTCGTTAGAAAAAAGTAAGCGAAAAAAAACACTAGATCTGAAGTTAAGGTTTGTTCAAACTTCCATTGCATTTGCTTGCAGTGAATGCCAGCATGTTACAAACACTTGGGTCCACTTGGACAAGAATGACTAAAATAGAGATTTTGGAAACATTCTAGGGAGGGGTCCCTCCATCGTGAGTGATTTAAACCCTGGATATGATACCGTTTTCTGTGCAACTCAACTCATGCATACACTGCAATTCATCCAGTTAAAATGAATCTATGGTATGCAGTACTGCAATATAGTCTTTTGGGAGATACAGATTGACAAAGCAACTCGCCGAATACAGGCAGTGAGCAGGAACGAAACCTTTAATCTTAAAATGACGTTCTTTTTGGCGAGTTGTGCAGTGCTTTGGTCACTAATACGATTAACTATAGCATACAAAAGCCTCCTCTTTGTTCTAATTACAATGAAAGATGATAAAATAACCTAAAGAGGCGGCTAATTGAGATGTTGTCAAACCCACTTGCCCCTTAAGCACCTTTCCTTTCCTCAATCTCAGAAGGCAACTTTCATTAAATTCTATCTTGCATGCCAATTCACATTCAAAGTTTAATCCCTCACTATCAGGAATGAAAATGTAAGGACTAGGGTCAACCCCACAATGTATGGATTTAACAAGACCATCTTTTCCCAACCAACATTGTCCAAAATCCGAGCCAGCAGAAGGTTTTCTTTTGTTATACTACGGTAACAAATAACTGCACACATTGCTTTTGTAGCTGCCACTATGAGAAAAGGAAACATTGGTGCTTCAGGAGAACACAGTTCATTGACGAATCTCAATTTTATGACTAGGTGGTGACAAACCTAGAAGTTGTAGCACTCACTCCTAACTTATCAAGCTCAGGAAATATGTACCACAAATAAGTTGTGTGCAAGCTTCAACTATTTCACAGAGAATGATAGGTAAGTGTTCTTCCCACATGCATTTCTTCAAGTACAATTTTTGGCACTGTTTTTCACAGTGACAAAAGTACTTAAATTGCCAGATTGGGATGAGTTCTGTTCATTTAGGTGTTTTTGTCTCTATAAATTCATGTGACAACCAGTGCAAAAATTGTATTAGAAGATTGCATTGTGGGAAGAACACTATGCCGCCTCTTGTCACAGAGTATCGCCCAGTTATGGACTTTATCTTTGGCAGAACAAGCCCAAATGCATTGGGAAGTTTCCATAACCTACCCACTGACACATTTATGAATTTCAGAAACTTCCAGAATAAACCATGTACTTTATTCCGTGAAGGGTTCCAAATTCATAAGTCTTTCAGAAAAATTGTGTCAGATGGGTCAGGTTACAGAACTCCAATGCATTCTGATTATTAGTCCACAAGCCCACATAGCTAGTCATCTCGCCTATAATAAGACTTAATTTTTTTTGCTCTCGTATTTCACTGCTGGACATGCACATTTTTAACATGTGTGAAGTGGCTCCTTAAAATTGTCAGTGAGATACACAAGTGTCAATGCATTGTGGGAATAATACAACTACTACAAATCTAGCTTGTTAGATGTTAGAAGTACACTCTTACTTTCAAACAATACTTTACCTAAGAACTTGGATTTTTTGGATTTGGGTAACAATTCATAAAGTCCCCAGCATCATGGATTCGCGCCCCAATCAGCTGACTCGGTGATAAAATCCCGACACCACCATCCACAAGCCACTCCAATGACTTGTGATCTGCTAGAGAAGAATGAGGTATTACAATTCCTCATTTGTTTTGTAAATGTTGTGCAGTAGCCTTGACGGTCAATAAATGGCAATACCGCATTGCATACGTGGGACTCTCTATAGAACCCATCTATCTACCGGAATTCGACAGCACTGAGATGAAATAATGATTCAATATTGTAAAATGCGGCAAATTGTTGAAAGCCTTATGTGGGTGACAATTGAACATGAATGAAAGAACTGTCACATAGTTTAACACTTTCCCCGACTTTGGGTCAGTTTCTATACGAATAAGGCTTCAGCAGTTTCCATCTTTCATTGAGCAGTGAAGTTGAACCTTTGCTAAAGCTAGCCAGATGTAGGCAATTCTGGCCAGATCCTGCCCTGATTTCTATCCAGAGTGTCTCACACCACCTCGAGGTCGTTTTTCATGAAACTGCAACCCGAGATATCAGCTCGTCGGCCCACACCATTTTGGACATCGTTTTTATTTATTCAATGCTTACTGGCAGCTGTTAGATTTTATCTACCGCTTAAGCTATTCCCACTCAACAATGTAAGGGAGGTAAGCCATCCGGCAAATCTACATAAAGCAACGCTAAGGTTAAGCCCTTACTTTATGTGCCTTCAGTAAACCTTTGTGGGTGAAGTAGAAGTATTCAGATCACATATTTACTTTTGTACTCATTATGTGATAAGGTATCTGAAATTCAAAGGCGAGCTTTGCAAATATAAAAGGGGCTTGTGGTCTATTTTAAATGTGAAGATGATGCTTTCAGTTTCATTGGTTTTGTCCTCAAGACCTTACAAAGGTCCATATAAAAATACAAAGGTAAAATGTAAAGGCACTTTTAAACTTCAGAACTTATTCCAGTCGTTTGTGATTATGGTAAAAATTTCACTATCCTGTAAAGTCTTTACTCCACAAATACCTTTATTTACTCCATAAATATCTGCAATTAATTTTGGTATTTTTTTCTTTTAGAGGTTTTCAGATTTCTTACACTAGAAGTGAGGGCTAGTCTAACACTCACTATACCAACCATAAATCGCTTCAGCAAACTCCCTATTACACCAATCACATTTCTGTGTTTTTAAAAAATCCATTTTAAAAACTTACATCAGTTTTCAAACAAATATGTTTACTGACAAACTGAACTGATAGCATGATTTTTCTATGTGTTTTTTGGAAGGCTCAACAAATGTGGGAAGACCTACAAAATCTAACCATTTGAAATTGATTACTAAATTTCCTGTTTTCCTCAAACTAAAGGCCTTCCTGTAAATGAATTTGGGACTTTTTACAAACAGTGAATATCAAAATTTCTCTGTTCTTCTGCTTCTCTTCTTGCAACTAATTCAAAGTTTGTTTGAGATTTTGGCTTATGTTCTTACATAATGTCAAACAACTGTTTTGGGGTACACCACCTCTAATCAAATGTGGCGAGTTTTTAACAGTACATACACCGACATTCCAATAACCAGATCTTGGATCATATACATGAATTCATATAATATCAAGACACTCAATAGATTTCTGCTTTGTATGTGGCTACAGAAAACTTAAAGTGAAACCACGGTCTAAATTAAATGACTATTCCATGTAAAACATAGGCTGAATTTGTATTGAGCAAATACTGAATTAGAATTTGCACAATTTTTGTATCCTAAAGAAAACTCTCTAAGCTTAACCTTTCATGAGGACATGTTTTGAAGGTACGCATTTTTTTGGTGACATCTGATTTATGTGAATCTCCTCTGTGCACCTTTTAACTTTGACAAATTTAACAACCACATACCCCTGCCTCAGCCTTTTACATGGAAGGAGTTATGGGCCCCCTTTTTGGAGAAAATGGACTGAGCCCTGTCACGTAATTTGTTGCTGAAAATAACTAACTAACATTTTGGAAAAAATAGTTCCTACTACTTATCTCCCCACTTCCTTTAATTAAATAAAACCAAATAATTTTGCCTAATTACATTACTTGGCCATCTACTCCATATTACATGCTTATTCCCTTAAAGCACACAATACAGATGTGTGAATGATATAAATTATGTAAATTTTAAAAAACTTGTTACTGGCCTTAAAAAGGAAATATGACAATCAATGTAGAATTTTACAACACCAGGTGACTGAATTCATTTCGACCTGAAATGGCTTTTCCAAAGAATATGCCAGTTCATAGGCATCAAAACTAAGATGTACAGGGCATATAGGTACGTTCCAATAATGCGCAGGTGCCGCTTTGAAAGAACGTATGTCGCCCCTTAAAATATACAACCGATGCCGAACAAGTCATGTAAGACTCCCCCCTACTTTTTGGAAATTTGAAATGTTTTAAATCTCTGCTTCCGATGCCCACTCATATGCTATCCCTGTGTGTAAAGCATTAAATTCAATTTTGAATTCCTAGTAAATTTGAGAAATCTACTAGGCATTTTTTTACACATCCATGGCACCCCCCTGATTAAACTGATGTATCCCATCCCCTCTATAATGAAAGAAATTTTACCATTCACAAAAAAAAATACTTCGACCATATGGGGTACAAGCAGCGTCCTAACCCCATATGATTTGTCACACACCCAGGCATGAATGGTCAGTGGGCACACCAGATTCTTACGTGCATTCACACTTTAGAGGGGGTAAGCTCCCCAGTGAGCTGCTATTTTGAAAAGCAGGATAGAAGTATTGAAAGGTTGGAAGTCATGGCTGGTTATTATATTACCAAAGCATATTGACTGTGGTTTTCAGAAATTTAGTTATTTGTAATTTCGATACTCATATGCAATTGATCCTGGGGGGGTCAAAGGGTCAAAATGTTTTTGAATTGTGGTAAGCAAAATGCACATATTTGCCGCCACAATTATCTAATAGGGTCTTTTTGTACCAGTTGTCTGCTATCCAGGTAAAATTACAAGGTCACGCTGTTCAACCTAATGCGGAGACATTTCAATTTTAAATCCTTGTTTGCCATGGCAACCGATTTCTCGAAAATTCAATTTTTCTTGCTTGATTTGACTTTGAAGGCTTATAAATCAAAAAGTAAGACAGATATCAAAAATCCCTCCCATTAAGTTGCAGAGCATTATAAAACCTACATTTGTGCCAATTTTGGTGGTCATACACCATTTGGAAGTGCCAAAATCTTTTGGGGAAAATTTCCAAGTTGCCAAAAATTGCAAAAAAAGATATAGGGCAATTAAGTTCTAGAAACACTTAATTAACTTTATTTATAAAATGTATTGCAGTTTTGATTTGAAAATGCCAAATTTATTATCTACATTAATTATGCTAAATTATAAATACAAAATATCAGGAAATAATCAACATAATTAGCCAAAATTAATTTATTTGGGCATTTTCTTATATATACTGCTTGAAAAACAATAAGATAAAAAGTAAATATAACTGCTTGAAAAACAATAAGAAACATAAGAAATAGTATTTACTTGCGTGGTACAATGCACTTTGATCAACTGTAGCATCGGAACGGAATGTCCGATTTTCACCAAATAAAAAGTAAAATGGAGCTGAAAGTAGTGAGAATTCAGAAATTAAGAAAACTCAGAAATTCTTGCTCCACAAATGATTGAGGGTAGATGCCCCCTTAAGCAATCACTTAGCTTGGCAGCAATAACATATACTTCATAATCAATATTTTCTTATTAATATATACAAATCTTCATTCAAATCTCAGCATTACCCCAAAATCGTAGCCAAACAGCCACCAAAAAAGCAACAACAAAAAAAGTATTATTCTCCATACTGCAGCCAATAATAAGTAAACCACAATAATATAGACTATAATACAATTAATACCATAGAAGTAAAATAATACAATACCTATACACATTTGCACTGATTCATCAACCTGTTTAATATATATTAATTGGATTAACTTGGACATTAACCAGGTTTAACATGTAAGCACTGATACAGATCTCTATCCATGCACTGAGACATAACCAAGTACACAGTAATTGAATTAGGGTTAATCATAGTGAACATAGTTAATTGATAATTCAACTTATAAAAGGAAGAGTTGGTAATGGTATACTCTTTAACTTAGAGGATGTTGCAAATTATTTAATGGTTGAAAATATTCCTCTCATTTGATTGGTGGCTTCCACCTTTCATGTCGGAATAGTTTCTACCTCGTTCCTTTATAATTCACCAAAGGGCATTATGTGTGGTAAAAAGTGACTATTGCCACAGGGCAATAGCACCACGGGGCAATAGCCCCATGGTGCAATAGCGCCGCGGGGCAATAGCGCCACGGAGCAATAGCGCCACGGGGCAAAAGCGCCACGGGGCAATAGCGCCACGGGGCAAAAGCGCCACGGGGCAATATCACTTTTAAACTTTCCCTCGCATCTAAATCTCGACCGCAGTCGATGGCACACATGTAATTATTTAAGCACATGCCCTGCACTTTAGTTTATCAAAGACTTATCAAATGACAAGAAATATTTCCATGCATTAAATTTCAAAACAAGTATATAGGAAAAAGTTCCCATAATAAGTGACTATTTCCCTCATCACAAAATGATGTTTGCATTCATTTTCACTTCACTGCCCAGTAATTTTTCTGGGGTTTGGGACCAAAATAAGAATTTTGGGTTTTAGTTAGTTGGTAAAAACGCATTGGTACAATTAACCAATGATACAGATGGGTTAATACACGAACAACATCAAAAAGGTCAATCATGTTCAACAGTTTTGGAAATTTGTGGGAAAAAAAGCATGTAAAAGATATCTTTAAAAAAAGAATATTTTTATGTTATGTAAAACAAATATTGACTGTTCTAATAATTTTAAATGGTTCAAAATACCTCCCCTCTGTGACTGAAAACTATGGGCACGGCATTTTCCCATTATTGAAAACAGTATGCCCACGGTATCCTGTCTCCTCGGATTGGCATTTTGCGCCATTCCCTCATGAAGTGTCAATATTTCTATTTAGATAACACAAAAATATTTCTGTCATTTGATTGATGGATACTATATCATGTGACATAAAATATTTGAGACTAGTTCCCAAAAATTTCACAAGAGGGAAAAAAGTTCCCATAAAAAGCTACTATTTCCCCCATCACGGGGAAATAGTTCATTTTTATGGGAACTTTTCCCTGCATTGGTATCTTGCATCGCCCGTGCCTCACTGTGATTGATCTGACCCGATCAGCGACCCGACCTCTGACACTGCATCGATCATATCTTCTGCTCGATATTTGCGTTTACATTTTTTTACTAAAAATGGAGAAATATCGATGCTGTAGATAGTGCATACCGTAAAACAAATCATATGTCTAGAGCAGTTCGAGAAATTTGTGGGAGAGAGCCACGATTGGATTGAACCACGACTAGACTAAGCCTGCTTGACTAGCCATGAGACTTGAGTTGCAGTGGCAGCTGATCTCGACGAGACTTGGCAAGTTTTTCAAATGACAGAAATATTTGTATATGTTATATAAAACAAATATTGACTGCTCCATTATTCATGAAATGGTGCAAAATACCTCCCCTCGGTGACTGGAGACCGTGGGCCTACTATTTTCCCGAGACCGAAGGTAGTTATTTGGGTAGTTATTTTGCACTATCTCCCTCATGAGCAGTCAATATTTTTATATAATAGTAATTTCTTGAGACTATGCCCCCAGTTCCTGGAGACTGTGGCTACAATTTTTTTCCACTAATAGTGGGTTCATACCTTAACAGACGCTAGCCTAAGCTTTCAAACATGTTTTTACCCAACGCTTATGTTCATACACCAGGCATGCAAAGCACATTTGAAAGGTTAGTTGCACCATTTCTATCATGAGCAGTCGATATTTGTGTAACATCTCTGACGAACTTGAGATTTATAATTGTATCCAAACCTTAATGGATTAAGTCTAGAGGCAGTCGACACTCAAGTAATTTATTGGTATGAATCTATCGCCACATATATAATGAAATATCCCTAAATAAAACGTACCAGATGACTTTCATGGTCATTGGACTACCGGTATTCCTTGCAAAAAAACACCATTTTCGTGCTTAAAGGTGCATTTTGTGATTTCAGGACTTCTGTTTTATTCATTAATCACAAGATATCCTTGAAAAAAGCTTATTCTCAAAATTGAGCTGATCCCGATCTTGCAGTTTTGTGTTTAACAGTGTTATAAGCAATTGCTCATTTCCCATGATCCCATAGGCTACTGTGCTGTAATATCTGTTCATTTACGGACAGAAAATATAAAATTGCTAATTTCTTACAGATGCGACTGAATTTGCACGTAAGATTGAGCACACAGGGATTACTAAGTAGCAGTAGACGATTTAAGGAAGCCGTCATGTTTATTATTTACACTATAGTTCTGCAACAAGCTGTTAACTTCACTCGTCCTTTGTATGCTCACCGAAGTTCACAAGAATGAAGCTTGTGGCAGACTGGCTGAAGTCATGTGATATTTTTTCCGGCTTGTTTTGGTATCGCGCACAGCATTGCAAATATAGCACAGGAAATAAAGATGGCAGCTTCCAGGATTTTTTCGCAAGGAATACTCCAATGACCATGAAAACCATCTGGTACGTCTTATTTAGGTATATTTCAATATGTGCCGTTAGATTCATGCCAATAAATTCCTTTAAAGTGACAGGAGGAGATTTTTTGAGGATACAAATTCTCTCAAATTTCACGGAATCGGTTGTAGACCACCTACCGAGAACGTTTCGAAGGCTTATTGAACAAAGAAGTACAAAAGAAAACTGCAATCCTTGTTTTTAACTTGAATGTTATCGTAATCGTCCCCATAAAACACCGTGCTTTGACTTTCTGTCGTGCACGACAGAAAGTACTAAATCATCATCTTATTACATAAATACGGCGTATTCGGCTTATCCATTTCAGGTGTGATCTAATACATTGGTAAGCATTCCAAATATGCAAAATAATGGGGTTCGACAAAAATTGGGGGCGCTTCTTTCTAGAAATCTCCTCATGTCTCTTTAAATATACCAATACTGGAAAAATAACAGTGTATGTGTATTTACACAAAGCTGTTTTGTTATCTCCTTCAAATTCAAAGACACAATGATGGTATATTCTGTTTAGTTACAAAAAACAGACATATGGAACAAGTGCAGCGTCATTAACAAAGTAGGGCTGGCTACCAGGCTAAATTAGGAAGCAAGCTTCCTGTTTGCTCTGTATTATATCATTCAAGGGCCTACACACTATGAGCTAGTAAAATCTCAATTCCCTTGGCACAGTTCAGTAGCTTTCATTCACCAATGTATTTAGAAAATACACCCCCTGGTTTTTGGGTGTGATATATGATACCAGATCACACAAGGTCAATTCATGTCAATGTATGTACAAGTACAACCCAGTGAACTGTGTCCTTGGTGGATGAGCATATTGTAACTCATAGTGACTGAGATATCACCTTTTGTGCTTGAATTAAAGGTGCATTTTGTGAATTTACCACCTTCTGTTTTGTTCATGTTTCCCTAGATATCCTTGAGAAAAGCTTATTCCCAAAATTTCAGTTGATTCCGATCTTGCGTTTTGGTGTTATGACCAAATGCTTGTATCACAGTATCCCATAGACCACTGTACTGTAATATCTGTCTGTTCACTGAATTTGTTCTTACAGAGATGATCGTATTTGCACATCAGATTGGGGACATAAACAATACCTAGCCCAACAGTTCAAATGATACAAATATCTCAACATTTTTAGGAAGTCAGGGAGATGAGGCTATGGATCATGTAATGCCCCCTTTAAAGTCCCATAAAATGTCCAATTCTAAAGTTTAAGTTGAATTGGATTTTTGTTTTTGTTTTGATTATGTAGTAAGCATTTATATATGTATTACATCATTTCCATACGATACTCTGTGCAAGGCAAACAGGAAATGATATGGGTAACCACATAAAATGTTTTGTTATTTCTTTCAAATGAAAAAGAATTCCGCCAAACTAAACATGTTGATGTTATTGAATTTATAATTTATAATGATATAGTTTTCAATGATATTAAAATCTTGAGTCTTGTGAGGTGAATAAACCATGGGGACAATGCTAATGATTTCTCATATATTTTGAATGTTTTTTGTTTTGTCGGTTTTTTTAAATATGGTAAATGAAAAATTCCTAATGCACAAATAAGAACAAACCATAAACACAACATTTTAACTAAAAAAGATGTCAATTTATTGCTGAAGAGTGTGCTTTTTAAAGGTGGAAGCATACACCAAAGACATCTGATTACAAACTTTGAGTTAAATCGTTCTAACCATTGGATAGTAGAGATAAAAATGTGTACTAAATTGTCCCATATAGGACAGTGTGTGTAAATAATGTGGTATATATGGAGATGTTTTTGTTCATAAAATCAAAAGGAAACATTTCCTGGGCCTAAAATTTTACTAGGGTAATGAGAAAAACATAGAACTTTCTTCTGATACCAAAATCTTCATTTTGATTGAGTAAAGTGATGGGGACAAGGTTGTCGATCGGGTCACCCACCTTTAACTTGTACTCTAAGGAACATTTGATGACAGATTTCCCAGGGAAAGAAATGCCTGTTTGGGCTTATGGCAGCCTACTAGAAACTTACTCTTGTTTTGAGCCTTACAGGCTGCAGATTTATACATGGATAAATATGCAAGATATTTCGGCATAATTGCATTATACCCTTCGCACCTACTCTATATCATGTGCTTTATTCATCCCGTTAACAAAATAAAACACATGATAAAGAGTAGGTGCGAAGGGTATAATGTAATTTTGCTGATATTTCTGACCCCAGAAGTGATATCTCTCAAGCAACAGTCTGGATCAAATTTTCTCAGAATTTTTTTTTTGCTGTACGTTTGCGTAAACCCAGATGATGATCACTTGATAACACACATCTCAGTGTATGGCCTTGCACAATAGGTCAAAGTGAAGGAACATCTTTGTATTAGTATTCATCCAGGGAAGGTACTCTATACAGATTACCATTATATAAGATGTGCTGCTAATATGGGTTGAATTGCCCTTTTAGCCCAATTACAGTCTAAAGCTTGGTCATTTCTTTCTAAAAGATTTTAGAAAAATATGCCATTTTCCAAAATCTGGAGTCTAAATTTCTGAGAACATTGGTATATTTTGAAATGGAAATTTAGAACTTAATTTTGCCTCAAATTAACATTTTGGCAATGACATGAGTTTCATTTTTGGCAAAAATTGGGATGGTACTACTTCTAATTCAAACCAAATTTTGAGACCCCTGGTATCATCCATCCAATTTCACTGTACCCGTACATCTGTCACTCAAGAAAATTCTAATCCTGGCTCCGTGCACAAAGCACAAGTTAAAACCAAACAAAACGAGCCAATCGTGACAATGTGTAAATACACAACAGCCTGCTATATATAGTCATAGAGATGAGAAGTGATTTTTTTTCTTTTTTAATATAAAAACAATACTGTACATGCATATCCACATAATGAATTTCTCTTCTGTACATTAAACACATGGTACTGAATATATTACAGCGCATGCCGGACATGACTTACACATTGCAAAGGATCCTACCCATAAACGCATAGTAGAATTTGAATATTAATTTACATACTGTTGAATATTCATGATCATATTCAAAAAAAGAACAAAAATAATCAAATAAAATTAATATCCAATTTAGTACTTGTTGGATTACACAATGTAATATTTTCTTACCTATATTATTTTATATAACATATAAATCAATGAATAACACATGCCAATTTAAAAATCAGCACCATTTATTTGTCACAATTTTCAAACCAGACTGAATACCCCTTGATATGAAAATGGTATAGAGTACCAACGTAAAATAGATGTCTAAAAATGGACCACAGATTGGGTTTTATATGCAATAATTCAAGGGGTAAGAGAGAAACAGACAAAAACATCCAAATTTACATCTAGAAAAAAATCAGATGAATAAAAATTGCTTGACACTATAGTAATTTTTTAGATTCATGTCCTCTCTTGTATGAGGGCACCCCCCACTACTCTTCTAAGCTGAGAGGTTAAAAAGCTATTATGAAATAAAGTGGAATTAAAAGTGTATAATAAATATTCATGCTGGTACTGATTTTCCAACAAAGAACACTTTCCCAAAAATAGAAAAATATAGTTGTCCAACCCATACATCTATGTTCCATACATCATTAGAAGCAATCCCATTTTTGCTTTTTAACTGTAAGTCTATGGAGTAAAAATTTATACGGACTCTATATGGTGCATAATCCTCCACTGTATCACTTGATCACCCGGGGTACCAAATGTGTTGAAGGCATAATTCAGGGAATTTTGTGGAGAAAAATTATGTTGTATTATACAATTGCTTTAACGTTGACATTGTGTCCTTGCAAACCTATTTAAAGGTGAAACAGAAGATTTGAGGGTACCCAAATATTGCATCATTAATATTAAGTTCATATAGACTAAACACTCATTGATTTCCTTAACCTATATTTGGCTACAAAAATGTCTTAAAAGAGTAAAAAAAGGTGGTTCTGATGTATATTATATTTCAATATAAAAAGGCTGATGAATTTCAATTTGCTCCTATACCGAACATTAGTAATTTCACAATTTTGTACCAAAGAAACATTTCTCAGCCTTAATCCTTCAGATGGGGCTTGTTTTTTATGAAAGCTGTAAATTCAGGGCCAAAAGTTAGTACTTTCAATTTTTTGGGACACCTGGTATGTGAAAACTCTCTCGTGCACTTTAACTCTCTCAAAACACTGACTGATACTTTTTCTTTCAGCACTTCTGTTTGGCTAATTACATGATTAAATCATTTGATTAAGCACTTAAAATAGCGCTTTAAAATATTTCATCCAAATCTTTTCATGATACTTCCCATGTACAGAATCACTAATAAGGGCTAAAAAAGATGATTGGTATTTTTTCAAAGCCAATGGCAGGTACTTCTAAGGGGTGGGGGTGTAAGTATTTACCACAATGAAATTAAGTATACATTTATTAGGACACAACGACAGATTCATATCCCCTGGGCCACAAGGCAAATGTTGATTTTGTTAACATTTTAAACCCTGCGCACCACCTGCCTATCTATCAGCACTAAGCCCTATTTTGTTGGGTACTTGGAAGGTAATATCATGTAGTAACAAAATCAGAGATATTGTAAGAATGGTGAGTTAAGGTGTTGCAGTAGATAACAAAAGCAATGTTTTAAATTGGTTCCTCTGAGGGAACCAATCACATACTTTTGTCCTGTAATAAGCCAATCATACATACTCTCTCATAGCTGGTAGTTATCAGGGGGTTAAGACACTATCAGTGAGTAATCCAAAAAAACAGAGTCAAAATATTGAAAATCTGCAGGAACAGGAACAGCTTTAAGTGAAGGATTAAGTTGTAGACTTCTATCAGTTTACATTTTTCCCAACTGAAGAAGAATGGACAGGGAAAGAAAGAAACTGACAGTGTTCCAAGATATGAATCTCATTCAATATGTGTTGTAGTAAGTGTCCGTACGAACAGTTGCCTAAAATTCCTGTTTTGGTCCTTATTGGGTTGCTTCTAGTATTATTTGCAGGGGGTGTTAGGTTTTGTTACGTACCGGTACTTTTACAGAAATGCAAAACTGATTTTTGATTGATTTTTTCGATTTTCTGCATTTTATTTTAGCAAATCACTGATAGTGCTTTTAAGCAGGGGCAGTATAATTTTGACATGAAAGAGTGATCACCTATGAAAAATCCATGGTGAGAATTTTGAAATATACGGTACGGCCTACAAAAATAAAAGAACTGCATTGTTACAGTGCCCCAATTACCAAATCTTCCCTAGATTTTGTGTGAAACTACTTTTAAAAAATGTCTTGTTTGCTAGTCAAATTTGCACAGGATATATAGTAGAATTTGGATCCTTCACATCAGGTGTCAAACGTTGTTACGTTCTTAGGTTGCTATTCTGGTTTTTCATGACTTTCAACCACCTTGTGACCATGATGCCATGGCTTTATGTTGATATGGAGCACTTTACAGATCCCATAAAAAAAGTTGAATTTTAAGTTCGTCTAATTGGATTTCAATTCTTGGTACATGGAGTATGCACAGGATCTTTATTTAAGTGTACATGCATTCACGTACACACAAACTTTATGAGTGAAGGACCTTGCGAGGCTGAAATCATGTTGCTCTATACAGTGGTCGTTAGGGCTGCATAGAGACGCACACTTCCTTTGAAGGAATATGAACATTACGCAAGCGTTGGGTCTCAGAATTACACAAAATCGGTTTGATAGGCACAATTGTCAATTGTTTTTTCTACTTGCTTATATACAACAATCTTTCACGGAGAGGATCCCAGCTTCATGCAGAGTGGATGGAGAAGGGTAAAGCTTGTTCTTCAAAAGACGGTGTTTCAAGGCACTCCAATTCAAAAAAACTTTCTCTGCTTTTAAAATACAATTTCTAGTATCTACAATATTCATATTGGAGGCATTTGCATCCTTTTGGGTACATTCTGTCATGTTTTACTCAGATTTCAGAAACTATTCAAAATTTGGAAAGGGAGATTCAAAGAACTACTTACAAAAGTTCACATTCCACATATCTCTGTCAGTTTTGATGAATTATTGATTATAAAGGGAAAGGACTCCATTCTAAAAAAAAGCTGCAATTGAGTTCTTTGGCAAAAAAGATATAAAGTTTTAACCAATGAAAAGAGAACCACTTTTTTGTCAAAAATTCCGTTTAACTTTTTTTTCCTGGTTGAAAGAGGACGGCACCGGGATGGTGGAACCTCCAATTCTGAAACCCTGGATTTGTGGTCATTATCATTTTGAGGATAAGATTTAAAAATTACGAAAAAATGCCTATAACAACGCCATTTTGTATGTGCTGTAATGTCTTCTTTGTTAAAGGTGGGTGAACTGAATATGCTAATTATGATACTGAGCAGGGGAGTGTATAGGCTAATATGTTCAAGAACCTTCAACCCAAAGAAGGGCCACAGGCAAGACTTAAGTAGTCAAGAAGCCAAACCAAATGGGAAGAGTCGGAACCTTGTAACATAGAGAAATCCGGTATCAAAACTAAAAAGCGTGGTGCAACATGGCCACCCACTTGCCACCTACTGACCCAGAAGATGGTGCATCTCTCACAGGAATTCACACATCATATTACTTGTTACCTAGTGTTGTTCATCTTTTCCCAAAGTCGGTTCATATGGGGAAAAAAAAATAAGTTGCTAACCATAAAAGAAATCCTTAAGAGACTTGCAATAGTTTGCTTGGTAGTTATTATACAAATTCAAAAGGGATTTTTTTGACATTAGTATCTTATATACCCGTGCACCGCCCCTGTTCAACATGTATTTATTCTGTTAAGGAGTAGGAAAACACAATAACAAGAGGGTGAGATAGTGTATAATATAATTATGACTTTTCACTTTCTTTAAAGTTTAGTCTGTTTCCCATGTTGAGGGTATGAGAAAAAAGTTTAACACGGGGTAAAAACGTTATATTGAGACACTTAATATCAGAACACATAGTCTTGCCATCTATGGCCCGCCATGTGAAAACTCTGTAGAGTTCATGTGATATACATGTGATATACATGTGATAGACGTATGTCATTGCCACAGTAAGAATCATACTGAGAAACTTATAAGATATACCCTCTTGGCATAAAGGAACCACCATGTGAAAACTATGTTGAGTTCATGTGATATACATATGATATACATGTGATAGATGTGTGTATGTCATTGCAAAAGTAAGTATAATATTGAAAATCTTAATTAAGATATGCCCTTTTGCAATAAAGGGACAACCATGTGATAGCTCTGTAGAGTTCATGTGATATACACGTGGTAAGTGTGTGATGGCAAAAGGAAAGTATACTACTGGGAAATGAAATATAAAATAAAACCTTTTGCCATAAAAGAGTTGACCAATTACCTTCCATTTAAGGTTGAAAGCTGGGTAAGTTGATGGTTGCCAGTTCAGGGATGTATGTCACACATCCAATAGCTTGGGATACCATTTGGGCTAAAGCAGTCCTGATCCAAACTTCTGAAGCTCCTCAAGGAAATACAACCAACATTAATGCAAAATAGCATCATTTTAAGACCAACTATAAGGCTACCCAGTTTAGAGTGAATTAAGTCCCTAACCTCAGAGTGTCAGTCTTTCTTCTTTTGTTGGTTAAGTTCATAGCAATAATGGATTCTTTGGACAAAATATCTGATGTCTTCAACTATTCTGGATAATGGACACACACATCCCCATGATGCAAGTGGTACATCCCTCCTCTCAACTTGCCGTTGAACCAGTTGCCATGCTTCCGTCACATGACACTGGATTGTTCCATTCAATTAAAACACGATAAACATAATTATAGATTTGAAATATACAGTGATAGACATAGTTGGTTAAATCTCTTGGAATTTACCGAGAGCATCTTCTAGTTTGGAAGTGATGTTTTGGTAGAATTTGATTTGTTCTGTTAAGTAAGCTTCCATAGCTTCTTTGAAGTTCTTCACTCTCTCACTCTGAAAATGATTTATTTCAGCTGTGGAAAAAGAAAAAGACTTAAATTTAGTTGAGATGCACATGTAACTGTAATGAATTATGAACATAATTAATAGCATAGCATACAGAATTTACTTTTAAAATATTTTGTAATTCTGGCACATGACGCACACTCAAAGAGCTTGACACAAATGCTCATGTATTCAAGAAAGCCCAAGTATGCCCAACCTTATGCATGAATGACTTAAGACTTAGTGAGGTTGGCCGATCATGTCGCTCTATACTGCTGTTGCCAGGGCCATAGGGACATACAATTCCAGGGTGTGAATACGCATGTGGTGTTTTGGTTGTTCGTGTACCAGAATTAAAACATGTGATTATAGACATTCCAAATGCATGTCAAAAAGGCATTGTTTTGTAGCTGTAAGCTTACGTTAAAATGTTTATGAAACGATTGTACACATGGCCTTCTGTAAAAAAGTAACAGCATACAGAAACTACACTCAAAGACCTGTAGTGCACGCATGAACACACATACACACTTATGTAGATAATCACATGCATGCACTAAGCCTGTTTGAACAATTTCTACCAACAAAAGAGGATTGATCATTCCTGTAAATTAACACAGAATTTTTAACATGGGTGCCACGGGTCTCAAATGGTTAAAACTCAAAACTCTTCAATGACTATACCATGACCAAGCAGCAATGTTCCACATTGATTCTGACCATATTTTTTAGAGGGGTGGGGAGACCTGAGCTGATAACTGTTTCCTCTCTATGCATTCCAATGGGACACTTTCTGGGTACATAGAAAGGGGGAGCATTATGCCCCGTGGTTATGCCATTTCTGATTCTGAACAGATTTGCTTCAAACCAAATTTGCCTCTTTTACTTGTTCTTTTTTTCTGTATTCTCACTTTCTCTCGAAACTGAAAAGCTCACTTTCTCTCCAACTTTTGACCACTTTCCATGTCTTATCAAAACTCCTGCCTAAATTTATTCCCTATCCTAATCTATAACTAATAACAACTTCAACTCTTAACCCTTGTCCTAACCCGTAGGCTAGTCTTACAAGAAAGGCAAACCACATTATCTGGCCTATTTCACTTACACATCATGGCATAAGAAACCACATCTGCCCTCTGCTTTACAGCTTCGGCTTCCTCATAATCCATCTTCTGTTCTTCCCTTTGCCTTTGGCACTCTTTGACAGTAGAAATTGTATGCTACAAATGCAAACACAGCATGTCATATATCAGTGTTGGAGTCATTCCCATTTTCTTAAGCATTGGAGTCATTCGAATTTTCTTTAAGGCCGACTCAAAAATTTCAAAATATAATTTCTTTTGTGTAGTAATTAAAAATAGTCATCTAGAACTATAGTTGTTGGTGGCTTTATTTCTCGGACACTGCGCACACACACACCCTGTGTAAGCGCCGTCAGCTACGCAGTGATTCGGCACTACTTTGACTAATCTCACATCGCGTTGCTATGTTTGCTGTCTCTGCCAGTTAAAGCACTTCAAGCTGGCGTATGTTAGATTCAGTCTTAGAATTAATTCCAGCCAATATAAAGATAATCACCTAAAATGCTTAATTCAAAAGTTAGAGATTAATCAGATTTTTCGTTTTCATGCAGTACACATTTATATACAGTATAACAAAAATTCCAGATCCAGAATTTTTAAACAAAGTTGTAATGTTCTATATGAAGGACTTCGATTTGAGCTTAGTTATTTCACACAGTGATTACTATATGGACAAGCATTGTGTAGATGCACAAAACACCATTTGTTTGAAAATTGAGGGGCCCTTCTCTGGAAATCTCTGAATCAGCCTTTAAGTGTTAGAGTCATTTGAATTTCTTAAGGCACAATAAGTCATGTAGTAAGCTTCTGTTTCTAGTTTATATTACCCATGTGAATTTTGCTTTTGAAATGAAAAATAGGGGCGAAAGTAACTCCCACCACTTTGCAGGACTTGTTTTTATCTCCTTTACTTACTGACCAAACAAAATAATGATTTACCATATGTCTGCAATTGCATGTGTTAAGAGGATGGCTTTCAACTTGTCGTTTCTATTTAATTGGCTTTGTGTAGTAACTATGGTTTCAACTAAATCCTTTCAGTCACATATCCACATAAATTGCAAATTTAGACCATACTATATGGAAAGGTTTCTCCTCAAATTGGTCTACAATAGAGGATAAACTAGAGAGCAGCTTTCAATTGGTAAATAGTATATGAAGGTAAGTGCCCTAGTTACTATTTTCCAATGATGGCTGCCCAATCCTTTAATTTGGTGTATCCTTGGTGTAAGGCCTGAATGAAAGAAATCAATCAAGCCTATACGGAATAAAGCCTATTAACTCCAATCAACACTATTCTTATCTATACTGACTTTATTTCATGCAATAGGGAGTAACCTTTATTCCATACAGTCGACTTATGTACCAAGCTTGCCAGAACTCGCAGCTTGGACACCTACCTTATGAAACTGAATCATATCCGGGAAGGTTGCAATCATGCCGTGATATTCTCGTAAGAAATCCTCAAACGGGACGAGATCTTTGCTAGGCTGCTGTGCAAAGAACTGACCAATGTCTTCGTATGTCTTCCCCGTGTTCCTCATGGCTTCCGTGAGTTTGGTCGACTCTGAAGTTGCAAGATAAGATGTTTTGGAAAAAGTTAATTAGTTAATCTTAGAATGTAATGTGTTTGCATTAACTAGAATTATCTGTAACTCTATTAGACATGATAACAAGACTTATTTCTTTACTTCACACAGTTTACAATTGCACAAAACAAAAACAGCAAATATTACTGTCCATCTAAGGACAGATTGCACAATCTAAAATACAACTTTTCAAGATAATCACAATTAAATTGAAAGCTAGAAATCTTTGCAAAGAAAAGACCCATCTCATGCTTCATGCTCACAATGCTCTGAAGAAAAATGCTGAAAGACACAAGAGTCACAACAGAGCCGTTACTTTCCTCACAATTTTACTTTTAAAGCTTTTATGGATTTTACATCACTCCTCCTCAGCAGTATTCAAAGTGCTAAGAACTTGCATTGAACATCCAAGACTTGTTAAATATTTATTTGTACGTATACTGACATATTCATATTAATTAAATTGTGACTTGAGTTTCGACAGACAATGTTTAAAGCAGATGTGATGATATGAATATGTCTATGGATGGTATTTGAATTATATACCACATAGTGACTTGAAGGTCTGTGAGAAAAGGCATACAGGTTTTGGTCTAAATTTTACTTTAAAAAAATGAAACACACTCATGCATACACACACTAACACTGTCTACACATACCCACATATATCCACATCAACACACACAAAAATACACATTTGTAAATGGTGTACACAAAAATGCATCACTTCATACATTCACATAAAAATATGATACACATGAACAGCACAGTCACATGTTCTAGGGAAATGTGGGATCTGCAAATCTGCAATTCTTTCTTCTTTTCCCTGCAACTCTACCATCTATTTAACTCTCTCTCTTTGCCATTTTATCTACAGTTTGGTTCTAAATGGGGTTTAGAATAGACCCAGAGAATGGGTGGGGAATCTGGTTGGGCATTCTGTCTGGCTTGGAGTATGATGTCTCACAATTGCATACTGAACACACCACACCGGTAAATGCATATCTTCACGCACAGTCACAGTGATATACACATGTGAACAAAGGTAGCAATATGTATGCAAAAGCAGCATACATAGAGTGTTGTCACTTCATGCTTCAAGCCCAAAAGAGTACATTACTTGTTTGGAACTACATTCTACATACCTACGCTAACATCCTTCTACTTCACACTCTTACTACAACACAAAACCAACACTTAAAAGAGTGACATTTGTGACCAAGGAAAACAAAATTTGAGGTTAGAATGCTTGTGTACATAGGATATTCAAAGACAGTGTTTAAGAACTTTGGCCG
The DNA here is from genome assembly GCA_023653785.1 of Ophioderma brevispina. Classification (NCBI taxonomy): domain Eukaryota; kingdom Metazoa; phylum Echinodermata; class Ophiuroidea; order Amphilepidida; family Ophiodermatidae; genus Ophioderma; species Ophioderma brevispina. The sequence continues at coordinate 21,171 of JAMKCH010026799.1, forward strand.
GTATTCTGAAATGGAGTCTAACTTTAGTCATGGGTTTAAACCAGAGTTAGTCCTACATGAGTGGAACTTTTTTCCTTCCAACATACTGCGAAAGTTAAACGCAACGGGTGAGAAAATTCCTCATAGATGGGCCAGAACGGCCCTTCCATGAGCTATTTTCTCACCCGTTACAGCACATTTTAGAGTATGTTGGAAGAAAAAAAGGTCCACTCATGTAGGACTAACCCTGGTTTAAACCTAGGACTAAAGTTAGACTCCCTTTCAGAATACCAGCCTTTAAGTTTTGAGTAAGAATTTTGTATTTCAAAATGCAAGTCATTGCAAAGGGGGAAAAAAGAAATTCAGACAGGAAACAGACCGGTGTTAAAAACATTCTGAAAAGGGACCATTCCTATTTCATATAGGATTGACTCTTTCAGGTCATCTGCATGTGACTTAGTCACAAACTGCATGTTGTGATATTGCTCACATTAAAGGAGAACCTGAACTAAGAATAACTTATACAATATACACTGTAAAAATAATTATTGAACACATATCGAGTAGTTTCATGGGTAAACAGAATTATACTAACCATAAAAATGAAAAACATTTTGTCCGACGATGCGCTATTTTAATTTCCGCTAGTGTATATGGGATATGTACATGTGTTATGCGATACGGACGGCACAGCAGCGTCATACACCTTCGCATGTGACACTTTCATATGTGTATTTCCTATGGCGTGTATGACGCAAACGTGCCGGTCATATCGCATAACACGTTTATATACACTAGCATGTTTTTTAAATAGCACGTGGTCAAACTAGATGGTTTTAATTCATTGTTATGGTTAATATAATTCTGTTTTTCAATGAAACCACTCGATATGTGGTCAATAATTATTTTATTGGTTATGTAATAGATCATTTATTTGTTATAAAAACTGGGTCTCCTTAAAGGTGCATTCGTAATCCTATACCTATTTTTGTTTATCCCCGAAAAAGCTTATTTCCAAATTTCAGTTTGATCGGAGCTGCCATTTTTGCTCTGGTGCAATGTTTTGCCTCACGCAGCCCTAGACCGTGTTGTAGTTCTGTCCTTTACGACAGAAATACAAAATTAACGATTTCTTCAAGTGTAGATTGAATTTTCACGTAAGATTTGGCAGACATATTATCCGTGGGACCAATGGTTCAGGATGATATAAAAATCTCAACTTTTTAGCAAGTAAGAGACGAGGCTGTGGATCACAAATGCCCCTTTACATTCTGTGCAAGGAATTTATCTGTTACATACACTGAAAGGTCCATGCACCCTACTGAGAATTGGAACTTCATTAGTCATCTTGACTTTCATATGCTAAAAATAAAACCCTGAAAAGAAACGGCCCTATCAGACACTTCCCCCTGTATTTTGTGTTGCCTTGGTCACAAATCAATACACGTGTGGCATTTTGACAAGTACCTTCTGGCGGCGCGTCATTCCCACTCGGTCCTGGAGGGGTGAGCATGCACGTGGAGGGGTAGGTAAACGAGAAGGCATGACATGGAAAATCAAAGTTGTAGATGAGAACCAGGAATGAAGAGACATTACAATCATATGCACCATAATGCAGTAGGCTATTCCATAAATAATACGCACTCCCTTTAAAGATGACACTAGGATTTCCCTAGTTTAACAATGCACGTTTCATCTTAACATGTCAAATTAAATAACAAGTACACTACTTACACTTCTTCATCTTTCTTAAGCACACATCTGTATTTTTTTTACCTAGACCAAAGTTTGCATACAAAATATTGCACTTTTTAGTTAAATGAAGTTTCAAAGTTCCCCCTCCCTTCTTTGAAAATCCCCAACTTATGATTTTACCTCTAATATCAGTGTGATCTTTGCAGGGGTACGCATACCTATTGGAATAACCTAATTTGAGTGTTTTATGACCAAAAGGTTTCCTGTTTTATATTTAATATACTTTCCATAAATTTTATTTACCCTTTGAATCTTTATTAACTTCCTTGACTTTGAGAAAAACCTAATTGATTACTTATTATTATTAAAATTATATCTCACTTATTGCAAAACCATAAAGTAAAGTATAAATTGGTCTATATTTGCTTTGGAGTATACTTTAGAGGTTCATTATTACACAATGAGTAATGACAATAAATGTAATCAGATTACATTAAGAATGATGTGACACCTGGATTGGGGAATTAAGCAAACAACAACTTACTCATTTTGAGATTATTGCAAATACAAATGTCTGTGAACTTGATGGGCCCAATTGCTTCATAATTACACATTTTACTTAATTATTAAATGAGCAAAGTACCAGCACATGGAGATATTCATTTTTTTTAAATTGATATATTTAAAGGTGCTTGTTCCGATTTATTTCTATTGTGTTCTCTACTTGATATGAGAGCCTGGCACTTGCACATATGCCCCATCAAGTACCGTGAGAAACAAACTTGCGGTTTTGATGTTAGAAGCAATAATGCATATTGCAAAGCCCCGGCAAAGCCCTATTCAATACTGTTCTAATATTGATGGTTAACCATCAAAACAACTTTTTTATCTTGGGAATGGATTTGAGGGCTCAAATTTCAGAACAACAATGAGAAAAATACGGCCTTTCATCTGATATCAAAATCGAAACTACTTCCGGGTAAATTAGGGGGTCCCAAAGACTATCGGAACATGCACCTTTAATAGAAATGAATGGTTTTAATAGATAGCTGAATAGTCTTGTGTAGCACTGAACATTACAACATCTATCTTTGAATAATTTGTTTGGATTCAAGTTATTACAGTTCGCTGGATTCCAGAACCCAGAGTCAATCAATGTATAATGACAAGAATTGGTATTATGTACTGAATGTCATATGGGGGAATGATTAATGTTAACAAGTACAATTTACAACTTGGCAACAATGAAGAGACTTTCAAAACAGTGATATGAATACATTACCAACTCTTGTTTAAAAATTGGAATGCTTACAACAAATTTATAATTTCAGTCCAATTTGGCTCCCCAAACAGGATATGGAATTGTTTAAAAATTGATTGCATTTTATGATTATTTTTATATCATGAGATGATCTAGAAAATGTTTCTATATTTTAAGGATCAATTTCCGGCATTCTACTAGTCTTTTTTCCTTTTGATTGAAAGTGTTGACACAAACTGACTGTGTCAAGGAATAAATCTATGAAATTGGACATTTTAAAAAATAAATTAGCAATAATTTTGTTTATATCCTTGCACTTTACAGTGAGTTACCATCAGTGGTTTTTACATGCAAATAATTCTGACAATGTCATGTTTGGATCCACAAAACAAATTTAACTAGAATTTCGCGGTTCTCGGCTTTCGCGCTCGCTATATTCAAAGAATATAAGCTGTGGGCCGCCCCATGACCTTTGACCCTGGCACGTGACCTTTGATCTCATCAACATATGAGGGATCGCATGGCGCACCTATGACAAAAGTTTGGTTCCAATTGAACTTCAAGTTTTCAATTTAGATCAATTTTACATTTTTAGCCCATTTTTCAACTTGACCTCACATGACCTTTGACCTCATCAACATATGAGGGATCCCATTGTGCAACTATGACAGAAGTTTGGTTCCAATTGAAGTTAAACTTTTCAATTGAGGTCAATTTAAAAAAAAAACTTAACCACACATACATACATACACACGCACAACGGATTGCTAAGTGGTCCTGCCAGCTATAGCTGGCGGCCCACAAAAATCACAAACAAAATAAGCTTGTTGAAATTACGTAGAAAGGTTGACAATTAATGGTTTACAAATTTACAAAATCTTCCTCAATGTTTTTCCTTCCTCTTTTTTTAATTTAAATCTATCACTACTTAATTAAAATAAGAAAATGTCCACTTTCACAGAAATGCAACATGAACAGTGCTCTACATCCTCTATTCACAATGTCATAAAATGCGTTGCCATGGCAATCGTGTGTGTTACGTTCATAGGTACTTACGTGGCCTTGTGTCTATTTCAAACGACTCTGCTAAGGATTTGAAGGAATGGCCTACTTTCTGAAATTCCCTCTTAAAGGCTGCAAAGGAAAAGACAATGTGGAGCGGGAAAAGTTAGCCTTTTTGCTTATAGACATTTTGCTTATAGCCATTTTTGCTTATACCAATCAAACATCAATTACTATTTCAGCAGCTTTGCTTGCTTGTTTGGGTGGCCCAGGGTGTATTGAGTCCATCCCACAATGCACCAGTTTTGGGAAATTTTACTTCAATAAGGTCATGTGATCCCACAAAAAATCCAATTTTTTACATATAAAACACTGACTTTTACACTCACTTTAACCCACAAGGTGCTAGTACTTAGGGAATTTACTTCTTGAACACTTTTATCCCTAAGTACTGACATGTGTTTAGTACAGTAGAGGAACATTGCAATGCACTCTGGATTGATTCAAAACACCCTCTGGGGTGATGCAAAAACATTACAGAGCAATGTCTATATTTACAGCTTCCTCTTATCAATTCTACTGATTTTTAGTTCTCTTACTAACCTGTTTTCTCTTTTACAAGAGATTAGGACTACCAGGTGGTGACTTGTGATGTACGTACAAAAATACACATTAAGTCACAGTAGGCTTTTTGTTCTCTCATGATTGAGCATTTGTACAAAGTTTTCTTAAATTTCTGTTTTGTCTGGGAATTAGCCTTGCTATTTATTTTTCACATTGTATTGTATTATTGATATTTACTCTCAATTATTTTGAATATTGTGTTTGCAAGTTTGAAATCAGTGCTTTAGTTTAGCATTGAAGGTGCTACCCTTTCTAGAGAAAGATAAATTGAAGGGCTACCCTTTCTAGAGAAAGGTTAATAAGCAAATAAATTAGCACACTCCCTGGTGGTCTGTTGTGCACACTGGATCCAGGAGCCTACTAGTCTAGATATAAAACCACAAATACCCATTGTGGTCAGGTGCAGTGATTGGGTTGGGTTGTGCTACTCAGGGCAACAGCCTTGTTCAAAATGCTTTGTGGTTTTAATCTTCCCTGTATAAAACTCCTATCAAATTCTTGCAAAAGTGAGAAAAAGTCTGCAGGCTGAACAAGGTGCTCTGTCTGAATTTAACTTGCTAGTCGAAGCATGGAACATAGGCCTGGTAAAATTGGAGGTCTCAAATTAGGTGCTTGATATAATGAATTCTCGCTACGATATTGCTATTGCAATTTCTGCCTAATATGATCTGTGACATTATTTGTATCAGACTTGTGAACCCAAGAATGAAAGTTATTTGGGAATATGGATATATTACATCCATGGTATGATTTACTATCAGAAAATAATACTGAACCAGTTTAATTTTGCTGCTCAGTACATTACTTCCCTTGCTATTGTTATGCAAATTAATTTTAAAGGCATTTACATAACAATAGAAAGAGAAGTAACCAGCACCTGTTTAGAATGTTGGCAGTGTCAAAGAATGTGTGCTATACAGCTGCTATAACCTGGAATACTAAAATGGGCTATATTGATTACATATTAAAGTGTAAAAATCATTTCTTATCATTTTCTCATTTCCAAAGCAATAACAGCACATTTTTTAAAGAGTGCCCCTAATTTTACGGATATTTTGAGATTTTTGAACAGTTGCAATAGTAATACCTGTGAATGGTAGAGCTCAACATTTCACGTGTCTCAAAGAAGGAATTTTGTAATTAGAATAATTAATATCGGAGATCTCTGATAATAATTCAGAGGCTGCTGGAAACGTCCTTCCAATTTGAACTAGCCGGGAAATTGCGCCATGTACGTGTTTACACTCATCCATTAGTTGTTCTGTTGGTTCAGAGAGGTCAAGTTAGATGTCATTTTCGTGAGGTGGCACAATTTCATCATTTCGGACGTTTTCAGCTCCGCCATTAAAGGAGAACCCGTACAACAAATAATATTATACAATATACTTAAAATAATTCAAATAATTATTGACCACATATCGAGTGGTTTCACTTAAAAATGGAATTATATTAACCATAACAATGAATTAAAACCACCTTGTCTGACCATGCACCCTAGTTAAAGAGACATGAGATTTCCAGAAAGAAGCGCCCCCAATTTTTTTTGAACCCGGGTTTTTTGCATATTTGGAATGCTTTCCAATGTATTAGATCACACCTGAAGCGAATAAGCCGAATACGCCGTCTTTATGTAATAATATGATGATTTAGTACTTTCTGTCGTGCACGACAGAAAGTCAAAGCACGGTGTTCTATGGGGACAATTGCGATAGTCAGGCAAGTTCAAAATAAGGTTTGCTGTTTTCTTTTGTACTTGTTTGTCCAATAAACCTTCGGAACGTTCTTGGTAGGTGGTCTACAATCGATCCTGTGCAATTTGAGAGAAAATTTGTATCCTAAAAAAATCTCCTCCTGTCACTTGAAAATTCGCGGTGTTGTATAATGTGTTATGCGATACCGCCGGCACGTTTGTGTCATACACAGCATAGGAAATGTACATTATAAAAGCGTCACATGTGAAGGTGTATGACGTTACTGTGCCGTCTGTATCCCATAACACGTATACATATCCCATATACACTAGCGCGAATTTCAAATAGCGCATGTTCAGACAAAATGTATTAATTCATTTTTATGGTTAGTATAATTCCGTTTTCCATGAAACCACTCGATATGTGTTCAATAATTATTTTTCATAGCGTATATTGTATAAGTTATTCTTAGTACGGTTCTCCTTTAAGTTACAATCAGCGATCCAGCTTCTAATTACAAAATCGCTTCTTTTATGACAAATATGCATTCTTTTAGCATTACCACTCGCAGGTATAGTTTACTAGACAATTACCAACACAACTGTGCAAAAATCTCAAATTTTGGAAATTGGGGGCACTCTTAAAAAAATGTGCTGTTATTGCTTTAATCAATGGAAAAAAGATGCAATGTTCAATTGTTTCTTTTGTTTCATTATCTTTCTTTTTTGCGTCATCCCGACATTCAGTTCTATGAACTTACGTCCAATGTGTCTCTTCCGGCTCTCGTGAACCGATTGTTGTATTACTACCATACTGTCATTCATGCTCTTCACAAATTTGTGGAAATTGTCATGTTGTTTCTCTCTGAAATTTGTCAATACAAATCGCATATGTTAAAACTGGCTATACTAAGCAACAATTATATCATGCCCTGTCAACTACATCAGCATTAATTCTTATTTAATTCTTATTGAAAGAGCATATATTAAATGAGTTATATTTAATTCCTTCCTAATGATTTCAAGATACTCTTTTTCTTGGATAATCTATCAATATAGGTAAGAGTTAAAATTTAAAATGAAAACTTGAGTCTAAACTAATACAGCGTAGTTAAACAGTCCCTCAAATGAATACTTACACATGTGTAACATCTAAAGGTTTTTCTGGCGGTGTTATTGTCTGTAAAATGCTGCTCCTACTAATTCATCCTTTTCTGCTTTCCTTTTACCAACTTTCCATTGCTGAAAACACAACAAAAGCAAATTTCAGTAACCTTACATCATTCTCTGTAAATCTTTCTTCTATAAAAATCCTTTTCCCATATATAAATAGAGTGACTTGCATGTGTATGATACCAAAATAGTCATCCCTTGGACATTTCAAGAAGCCACACACTGCATGCCTTCTTTAAAGGCTGATTAAGAGATTTTGAAATATAATATTTTGGTGTAGATATTAAAAATAGACAACTAGAAATAAAGATAGTAACCTAAAATGCTTAATTCCAAAGTTAGAGATGAATCGGATGTTTCGATTTCATGCAGTAAGCATGCATGCATAGTATAACAGTGCCATAGGATACCGTGTATAACTAAATTTCCAGATCCGGAAATTTATAACAAAGTTATGATTTTCTATATGAAGGACTTCGATTTGAGCTTAGCTATTTCACACAGTGTTTAGTATATGGACAAGCATTATGTATATGCAAAAAACACAATTTGTTTGAAAATTGAGGGCGCCCTTCTTGGGAAATCTCTGAGTCAGCCTTTAAGTGGCTTGGGTTCTGTAGCTATTTACAGCCACCTTGCCCTGTTTCAATTTAACTTCCTCATGTGGCCAGTTTGGTTGGGAAAAATTCAAAAATTGTATTTAAATTTTAGGTCAGTAACTTTCAATGAATGTGATCTCCCCTTGTTGAAATATGAGAGATCGCACTGACAGGAATTAATCTCCCCTTCCCACAGCAACATAATTTTCCCTCATGGCTTCACTTGGAAACATGGACAAAGATGCCAAAAATAATTTGCCCAAAGCACAGTATATGGGACTTGAAACTCGCCCAAATCACTAAAAAGTCACAGACAACTCCGGAAGTCCCATAGAAGGCTGCTGTAACAAAGCCAAAAAACACAGTCAACCCATTGCTTCTCACAGTGAGTCTTTCCAAGTCGTAATTGGGCTTATAAATCATGAATACATTGTATAACACTGACAATAATGGCCTGTATTCACCAAAAGTGGACTAACCTTAGTCCTCAAATAACCTTAGTCCTGGACTAAAATGGGAGTTAGTTCTACACATGACCCTATTCCCTTTCCAAATTAGTACTCAAAATACAGCGTTTCCCCAGAATGCATGTGTCGTCTGTGAATGTTTGTGAATGGGGTCATAGGTTAGATGAGATCATCAAAAGTCAATCTGAGTACACCCCATATGAGTCTTGGGCCAGTGGTTCTTCTGACAAAGTATGAAGTTAACTGATAAGTGCAGGGTTAACATCTTACCGGACACGGACAGGCAGGAGGGTGGGTGTGTGTGTGTGCGTATGTGCGCGCATACACAACCTAAGCAATACATATGTAGCACTCTACTTGCAGCAGACGACACAATAAAATGCAAAAGAGAGGGAAGATCTACACCTTGGGATGGTTCCTATTCAAAAATTACTTTCTTTTTCATTCTATATAGGATGCAAGTGAGAAATTTAGAGGAAAACATGTCCCATATTGTACGATCGACTGACCACCATTTCAGATCAGGACTAAAGTTATTCCACTTTTGTGAATACAGGCCAGTGAACCTAAACCTGCAGAGTTGATCCAACAACAGAGAGCTATGAACACTCAATGAGCTCCAGAGCCTAATGGTCACACACCAGATCATCCCCATGGTTTACAAACACAGGCAATGTTATTAGCACCCATTACCTTGAAGTATCTTACATATTACTATGCAAGCTTTCACATGTCATTGACCAATGAAGACATTGTTTGGGAATGACTTTGATTTCTTAGAAGTGGCATGGTCTATTTATTTTTAATTAATGTGACCTTCCCAGTGATGGGAAGGAAGGAGTCAGCAGGAAGGCAGGAGTGAGCGGGAAGGAAGGAGTTGGCAGCAGTGGTGTAAGCAGCCTTGTGGTTCTGAGAGGGTAAAAGCCCAGTCAGGGGAAAGGTCTTCCTGATCAAAGACTAAATAAGGACCACAAATGGCTGATTTTGCATGATTTTTCATTAAAATTTCCCAACTATACTTCAATTTATTTTTTTCAAGTGGGGGGGTCACTCTGCCCCTTGCAGGCTTGCTCCCCTATTGGCTACGCCATTGGTCAGCAGGATTAAAATCAATAAGAGTTGTGTATTATGCCATGTCCACAAGACCCCCAATACTCAGAAAATCACACCATTAAGCATCACACAGAGGTGCAATACCTTAATCAACCTACACCAAGATAAACCACTGCAAACACAATCATTAACTCCCAACTTTTATCCAAGGATCTAAAATACCAGATTCTACCCCCCCCAAAAAAAAAAACAAGCAGAACTGGGAATTACACAGTGTGTATCATGTCCTTGTCGAATGTTATGATCAGTAAAGAAGTCAGCTGTGTTACGGAACCCTAGACTTATTGTGCTAAAGTCCCATTGAAATGTTACCACACATAAAACATACTTAATACAGACCCTAAAGTGAATTCATTCGGCAGTGACAATTACCAGCTAGCTCAGTGAGAAAGGGGGCTGGAACTTCAACCCCTGAAAGACACATATGGATGCACAAGATAAAGTATCAAGGGCCAATGTGCTACCAACTGGTCTGACTGTACCGGGGGGGGGGGGAGGTCTTCCCATACCTGCACAGCAGAAAAAAGCATCTAAATGACTGGACATATTATTATTTTGTATTCAGTCAATACAAACATGTAATACATCCGGGTATATTAGCTGTGCACGCTGTACAAGTGTGCATCCCCCACGGTCAATGCCAAGTTCATCCTGTCCATTGCTTTAACTGTCAAGTCTATTAATAGAAACACCTGCTGATGATGATAAATGTTAACTACTACATCATTTTTTGTTTCTTTTCAATTACAGACAAAACTGGCAAGCAACTGCTTTGACAAGGAAACCAACACTGAAAATAAAAGGTAAGACATCTTTGTGGTGTAACATTTGCTGTCCTTGAATCTTGAAGAGGACCCAGAAATTTGAACAAAATTTTTAATCTCAATTTTTTTCCACCAATAATACTAATACAAATGATCAGAAAAGAGAACAATATGGATAACCAAAAGGTGACGAAAACACTTTTCTATGGGTGAAGGAACCTTTAAAGTAGCGCCGGTCCGTCTAGCATTTTGTTTTTGTTATTCAATGACCAAATTACCAAAATATGTAACAAGAATCTATTGATTTTGTCCCCTTCCATTTTCATTCTAGTCGATTTATTAATCACCAAATTTTGGCCAAAAAAAAAGCAATTTTAGGCCAAAATCGGTTTAAAATCTCCAAATGTTTGATACTTCCCCTCTCCCCCCCAATTTTCACTTCCCCTTCAACTTCCCCCCCAAAAAATCATTTTTCCCCATTTTTCCCCAGAAAAAGAGGTCTGGCGCCGCCACTGTTCATACCATTCCAAAAGATATGATCCTTGTCTTCTGGTAGAATTTAGCAAGATCAGTCTTAAAATTTTGCTATGCGGATGTAATGTTGTCACCTAGTACCACATCTACAGATGGTAGTGTAAGCAGTGGTAGTGCCAGAACTTTTATTCTGGGTCAAATGGGTGTAAATCTTCTTGAATGGTGGACTTACTTTTTCATCTGTACATGATATGAAATGCTGAAAGGTGTCACATTGACTAATGATGGGATGAGCTGTCATTCTATTCATCCACCTCTGTAGACCATCCATTCTTTTCTCTATGAAAGCTTCCTCATATCGACCTGCACAAAAAAAAATGACAAAGATATTTACATCAAAATATTATCGGAAACTTTCTTTGTGATTAAAGGCAGAGTTAATTTAGTATTATTCAGAAGAACAGATTCTCAGAGGTCTGCTGAACAGCAATTAAATAATACATGGGGGAACCCTAAAAATGATCCTGTCAGGCTTGAGTCAATCAGGGGCTTCCACCCTACTCTTAACAAAACTGAATGTTGAATGCTGCTACAATACTCCTTGCGACAAGAAGTCCGAAATGACATCATCACTTTTGCTCAGTGTTAAACATGTGCATCATGACAAGCTGAAATCATATGCACACGATGTACGCTTTCAGCTTTTATGGTATATGCTTGCAAAATAACGCTAGACGTTTCATATAGAAGTCCCAAGTATGCAAATGAGGTATTGCCATTTATTCTGTCAAGCGCTACTGCATAACAATTTACAGCGCATGATGGACTCAATTGTAATACCTCATTTGCATGCTTGGGACTTCTATATGAAACGTTTACCAAAATAACTGTGTTAAGAGTGATGGAATCACTTCAGACCTTTGTAGTGCTTCCTTCAGTTTATTACTGTACTAGCTATTAGCTACAATGTTTACTCTCACCAGTTATCTACAAGAAAATACCAAAATCTAATAGTGCAAAAACTGAGACACAAGTTATGTCAATGTCATCCCAGAACACTTTTTAAAAATCAATACATCTTGACTGTTTGCAATAATTGAAGGTACTTGTTCCGATTTATGTCTATTGTGTTCTCTACTTGGTATGAGAACCTGGCACTTGCACATACGCTCCATCAAGTACCGTGGGAAACAAACTTGCGGTTTTGATGGTAGAAGCAATAATGCATATTGCAAAGCCATATTCAATACTGTGCTAATATTGATGGTTAACTATTAAAACAGCGGTTTTTGTTTGTCTTGGGAATGAAACGGATTTGAGGGCTCAAATTTCAGGACGACAATGAGAAAAATACGGCCTTTCATCTGATATCAAAATCGATACTACTTTCGGGTAAATCAAGGGGGTCCCAAAGACGATCAGAACATGCACCTTTAATACAGCATTGTGATCATATCTACCTGTGACTTGCTTGTCTGGTAGTTGCGGCACACAAATCAATGTGAACTTTTCTGACAGTCTCTCATACAACCAGTCAAAATGCTTATATCTTCTACTTACTCGGATGCCAGTATTCTATCACAAATGAAAACACAATGGTGATGGTTAACCTTAAAATCTTAAAAGAACTGGTTAAAGGATTTGCCTATCAATTTTAAAAGTTATACATTGTGTGCAACATATGTTAAAGTGGTCAACTTGAAATCTAGAGACAAACCCCAAGATGTCATTCTCTGGTTTCACGTCTGTATACAATTCCTGTTCTTTCTGAATTTTGCATTCCAATTTCCTTCAGTTGGTTAGTAATAAGAGTATAGGGAATGTAATTGTTGAAAATAAAGGTCAGGTTTTTCAAAATGACATTACCATTTTTCAAAATGACATTGCCATTTTTCAAAATGACACTGCCATTTTTCAAAATGACATTGGTCATTTTTCAAACCATATCTTGTAAGCACACAAGTAAAAATTTAAGTGTTCAAAAATTCAAATGTACATATTTCATATTTGTGTACTGAGGCATAACTTTTCATCTACAACAGCCTAATTAAGTCAAATTTTCATAAATGTTATTTCCAAAAAAATATGTACTCCACTGCTTCTGTATTTAAATTTTAGTTTCAAGGAGCATTTGGCACAACATTAACTCTATACCTGGGAACCTGGGCTAGAAGTAGCCCAGATTTGCTTCAGTGGTTTCATTGTTTTTAGCGCAGTGAAGCTGAACCATTGCTAAAGTTAGCGAGACATAGGCAATTCTGACTGGAACCTGCTCTTGATTTCTAGACATAATGTCTCGCCCCTTGGCTGTGTTTCAATGAACTGTAACCCGATATCGGCTGGTCTGCCCACATAAAGTGTGTTACTGTTGGCTGCATGTGACAACCGGCGAATCTTTACCGCTAAAATCATTTGTGTGCGAGGCCCGGGAAATTGCCTAGCACCGGTCTAGGTAAAGGGTTATATCCATGTGAATGTGGATTTAGCAAACGAATCATTTATCCCAACAGATTATTTGAAGAGATGTTTCTATGTTTCTGGTAAACACACATGCTGGTAAGTATTAAATCCACATAGACCTAAACAGTATAGAATACAACAAACTCAATAACTAAAAGAACAAAGGACAGAACTGGTACCCCACAGGAGGATTTCAGAATGCCCCATCGTGCAATGCTTGCTTTGTGGTAAACCTGCTGTAGAGACTAGGGTCAAATAACAGTCACTTGCACAGCACAGATTCTAACAGTAAATTTGAATTCATGAAGGATATTGATTTATTACTTTCAAGGTCCAAACATCAGTCAATAAGGAAAATCGGTTGATGCCTATTATGTGTCAAGTCTATTACCCCCAGAGATCTTTCAGTGTACTATTGACCGACTACTAGCAGAGATATGGCAGATTAAAAACACACTTTCTACGAATTCAACAGAATTTGACAGTGCAAGTGACAGCTGCATCCTTGTGATTAATTAGTTTTGCATGAGATTGTGCAGTGGGGCTTTTTGAAATCCTCCTCTGCAGGTAACCAAACATAATATTAGTAAGAGACAAATGCAATACTCACAAACTGACCAGAGTGAGGGTAGACATGGATACCAAGGTTAATGAGACAGACATACAAACCACCATGCATGCAGAACAGAGGTAGAAAGAAAAGGGAGAGAGAAAAGTCATGCAAGTTAAAATTACAAAGCAAATATGAAAGCCTGCGCCATCTTCTATACTTTGTCTCGTCTGAAGTATGAAGTGGCGACCCGCGCGTTCACCCAGTGCCGCCTTTCAGTTGCAGTACGCTTGTGCTTTACCTACGCGCGCGCTGAAAGTCAGTTCAATGTATACGCCCGCGTCGCTACTTCATAGTTCGAGCTGGACAGAGTATATTTCTACATTTGAATACATCCACTTGGATATTTTTCTTAATTACAAGGCTTTACATGAAGTGCTATATCCATGCCTGGAAAAGGTGGGGAACTTGGGAACTACATGCCCAAGAAATTTTGCTATTTGAAGGGAGATGTTTTGTCCTTTAAATAGAGAAATACTTAATTTAAGCAAAATGCTGCAATCTTGGAGGGAAATTCTGATTGTGTTCCTGGGAAATTTAGCATTTTTTCCAGCCCTGGCTACATCACTCATTAATTCACTGTAATGGAGCTGAATAGCAGAATATTGATTACTTAGTGAGGACAATTCAGTTTATGTGACACTTGTGACATCAAAGTGATACAGTTTTCAAAACTTTCACTGGCTATGTCTAGTGAATTTAATGCATAATTAAACTGGCTGGCTCCCACAATTGGGTTCGTGAATGCTCAATCACCCTACCAAGTTAGAAGTTAATTGGCTGTTGGTTAGACATGGCAGAGTGTATCAATCAATTTATTGAAAATATGCAGTGAGCTCATTAATATTCATAACCTGCCAGAAAAGTATACAGTGACAGAACTCCTCTTTCTCTATAATCCCCCCCCCCCCACCCACCAACTCAAAACCCTGTATATGCTCATACTTTACAGAGTCAAATATACATAGTGAATCAAAAAAAAATTGTGCATGAAAAAACACAAAATTTGACCCTGACCTGTGACACAGTTGAGATTTTCATAATCTGCATATTTCCGACTTTCTATGCTGAAAAAATGAATTTGGTGAAGAAATGCGGTAGATATGAAAGATTTTGTGGCTCATCCATTTTTACCTCATTCCAATGGGATTTACACAGTTAAGCTGGGTTTTCAGTTCCATTTTGTCCTGAATATGGTGACAAATCTTTCTGGATCAGCCGTGAAAATCTTTCATATCTACCTCATTTCTTCACCAAATTACGTGATTTTTTTCAGCATAGGAAGTCGAAGCTATGCAGATCATGAAAATATCAACTGCGTCACAGTTGAGTACACGGGTCAGGGTCATATTTTGTGTTTTTTCATGCACAATTTTTTTTTGATTTTTTGATTCACTCTGTATAGTTACATCTGCTGCCACTGATCTTTAAGACACCAGTTTTAAATAATTTAACCCTATCAAATTTCTACACCTGTATTTTCTGAAATGCACAAATTTAGAGTATTACTTGAATATAAATCTTTTAAGTTGAATACAATCAATATGAAAGGATAGGTACATATAACAGGAAAGACAACTGAAATTAACAACAATCAATTCAACTTATTTTAAAATAATTTGTCTATTTTATGTACAGAATTTTCAATTTTGCTACAATTGAGCTAAATTTCATTACATGTCTCGCATGACTGCTACATAGAGTTGAGGTGTTAATCCACCTAGCACCTGTCAGATCAATATCTTTACACGTGTCTATATCAGCGATGAAAGCAATAGCATGTCAAGTTCTGATCATGTCAAAGTCTGCCAGGCAGCATACCAGGTGCACAATGAATGATAAAAGCAATGTCAATGTCATCAGCTCACAGTCAATATAAATAAGGCATCATCATTTCTTTCAGAATTTCCACACAATATAAACACCCGAATTGTTCTTGAATAAATGTTACGTTTCTATAAAATCTTTGCACATCCAATATAATACTCTATGCAAAGCTGATCTGGGATTGGGCCTAAAAAAAAATTGCACGAAAAATTAAAACAATTCCTTAAAATTGAAATTATATGAATATGCAATGTCATTACACATTGTACAAGGAAATTTACCAGGCTGTCTCTGACACACTAATTTTTGAATCTACAGGATTGCATTTCAAAAATTTCAATTTTTTCTTTTCTGTAATTACTTATATGCTTGTCTCAAACTAGAATTAGGAATATGACAAAAAGGTAAGGGTTAAAATAAAAGCAGTATCACAGTTAAAATATATGCATGCAAAAGTGTACAAGAACATTGCCTTATGTAAAAAAGAAAAAAAAAACAAGTTTGTCTCAGAAGAAATGTGAAAAATGCAATGCAAAATGCACTTTTCTTTTTTAGAAAAATGCTAATGCAAAATGCAGGATTTTTTGTTATTTTTTTTAATTGCATTTTTGACGCACTTTTTCATTTTTTTCGGCTGCTTTGCAGAAGATATTTTCAATTCTTTCTGAAAAATTAAAAAAAAAACAAATTTAAAGTGAGCGAAAACCTAAAAAAATAATAACAATACACTAAAAGACCAATTTCAAACAAAATGCATGCAGTCTTCCAAGACAAACTTGTGTTTTTTCTTGGCCTAATACATTATTGATTACTCTGCCAGGTGACAACTGACACAAACTTATGTTACTTTGGGAAATACTGCTTCCTGTTCCCAATATCAACCCTTGGCACATAGAGCAGTGCATTTTCAACAAACTGCCCTTGTAATTAAGTTTACTCTTTGGTAACCACAACCAATAAAGAAGACAACAATTACACAAACTACTTATCCCAAGTTGCCTGCTGCAACACCTGATCGTCACCCACATCACATACTGTCTTATCTGACATTTTTGAGATTTGGTCTGTGGATGTGTATTATTGAGTACTACAAATACACCAAACTACAAAAGTGGGTCTGCCCTAATTACTGAAATATTAATTAGGCCTATGTGTCTTATTGTGATTATTTAAAATTTCGCATTTCACATACAGATCTATTTGACTAAGATTAAGCTAATTCGGCATACAAAATTTCACATACTGTCTTATCTTCGTCCTATCTACCATGCGAGCGTTCTTCTCACATGAAACATGTTTCACATACTGTCTTATCTGCATCCTACAAACAGTACGAGCATCCTCCTGCCCATGAAACATGTTTCACACACTGTCTTATCGGCGTCATATCTACGTAGTGCGAGCGTTTTCCTGCACATTTACCGATTTTCACATACCGTCTTATCTGTGTCTTATCCACGTCTTATCTGCAAAATCGGGAGCAAAAATCAAAATGTCGAATTCACATAGAGATCTATGACTTTGAAGACATCTTTCGAGTATAAAACATAATATAATTTTATTAAAACCAACTTAAAAACAAAATATAAAGTCTCTTCTAAGGATTATTTGCCATAAAAGAATTACATACGTGCTAAGTGTTGTACATGAAAGAAATTTTTCCTGAAAGATTTTCAATCGCAATTTTCTCGAAAACGGCGTTTCGTCAGATAAGAAAGTATGTGATGTGGGCGACGTGATCTACTGCTAAATGAAAACAAAAGTGAACAGCCTATACACTATGAGCTAGAAAAATCTCATTTGCCTTGGCACAGTTCAGTAGCTTTCATTCACCATGTATTTAGAAAATACACTCCTTGGTGTTTGGGGTATGATACATGATACCCATATCACACAAGGTCAGTTATGTCAATGTATGTGTAAGTACAACCCACAGAACTGTGTCCTTGGTGGATGAGCATATTGTAACTCATATTGATATCTGGATAAGTGTTTTGACTTACAGAAGGGGTGAGTTGATAGGCTATGAAGCTCTTTATTCCCTTTACTTGCTTTCTTTCTTTGGATTAGTTATTTCACAGGTAAACCGCCACTCTCCGCCCGGGTCCTCCCACAAAGGGCCCTCTTCAGATTCCTGGTGGGCAAAGAAGAAAGGCATGTAACTTAAAACAAATGAGCACAAAATATTTGTAAACCATATGAGTACTCCCTCATGAGTCTCACCAGGGCTTGAACAGGGACTATTTGTACCAGAGACAACTTGACCACTAGACCACAAGTGCTCTCCCTTTCCCATAAAGCATAGACGTAACAGAGGAGTAGTCCAATTTCCTGAAAATCACAAATTTGAACCGACGACAAGGCCAAATTTTAGTGCAACTGTAGCATCCGGTGAAGCGCCAGGGAACATATTTTCCTACGAGATTTTAGGGTACAAGACCCCTTCTCTAAAATAAATTGGTACTAAAACTTGTTTTTTTAATCCAGTTTTACCATTAACATTAATAATTTGAGCTCAGAAAAAGTTTTAAAAAATTATTTACATTTCCAGATTTTTTTTTATTTATGGCCGAATTATGGAAATTTCCAGAAAAGTTACATCTCTATAAAGGAGCCAAATATTTTACATACATCAAAAACACTCCCAAAACCCATACATAGTATCAAATTTCTGGTGTGCTATTGGTTTTGGTTTAAAGACTGTTCCATTCTGCTAGCAGGGGAGGCTTTTATGCATTAATTCTATTTTAACACTGTTGGATACGGCAAACATTTTCCTTGCCACATGGAAGTGAATCACTGACTTTAAGGATGTGGATTGAACAACATTCACCATTTTAAATAAGTTCACTTAATTCTACATCATGAGGATTTCCTTTGGGCAGAATTTAATCCCTTTGGCTTCATGCGATAAGGACGCGTTCTAAAAATGAACGTTAATGAACACTAAGCTTCATGACTTAGAGAACATTTTCAAAACATGAATACAATGTTGGTTTATCTTGCTACCGTTGAGATTTGACTTAATTCATATCACAATGCAACTTTTGATATGCGTGTATGCTAATAATAGTCAATGAATTTGGTCGACCAACTGGGTCCTGGATAAGAGCACGATATAGGAAATTGTGAAATAGGCTAACACTTGCTTTTGTGCAGTTCTTGTCATTTTGAGTTCTGTAGGCTTCGCTTTGTTTATGAGGGCACTTTGACTGCTGCTCCCTTTATAACTACATATAGCTTGCAATGTGTGATATCTACATATTCTTTAAAATGATAGTCACCCAAAATTTCTTTTTGATATTATGCACTTATCAAGTACATTCCCGGCCCTAGGGGTCCCGGGACTAGTAAGCGGGGACTTAGCCGGGAATGTACATTTTGCTGTCGTGACACCCCCGCCTTTGTCCCCGCTAAAGTAGCACGAAATCCCGGGTAGCCGGGCTTACATTTTTTGTTACACCCCCCGCTATGTCCCGGCCCCTACTAGCTGGGCTGCGGTGTGACAATCCCCGTATACTCTCGGCCAATGGGGGCGGGGACTGCTTTAAAACTCTGTACAATCCCGGCTCGGTCCGGCTATGCGACAACAGGTCTAGCTTTATAAATTCATACTAAATTTTGGATCGCCGGAATGTCAGAACCGAGCCGAAATTTCACCACATCAAAGTAATATGTTTGAGAAATAAACCTCGTTTAGTTGGTTTGTAAAAAAAATCCACATTATCCACGGCGATATCCGACCACTAAACATAGTAGCTTCAGCCAAACAACAAGATCATCATGGTGATTGTCGTTTTAAAACGGACAGAATATAGCACAGTGGCCTATGGGACCGCCGGATAAGAGCATTTGCGCATATTAAACAGAATTGCGAGCTATATCCCTCATGCTTGAGATTCACGGCTCACGCCCATTGCGTGAGAGTTGACAACCCTGTTTTACCTCCGTGTATCCCAACACCTCCTGTTTCAAGAGGGATTGCCAGCTCGCGCACATTTGAAATGGGTTGTTAAAAATACACCATGGTTACACAAAGGTTTGGTTGAGTATTTTCGTTTTTTTTTTTGCCGAAATTGTTTTTGTACTAATGAGGTTTCTCAAGGTTTTTAAAGGCGAATATATGATATAATCTGGACAAGTTATATTTCTAGGGGCCTGGAAAAAAGGGCAAGTTTATTATTTTCATTAAAAGTTGTAATACTACTGGTACCAAATTATGAGAAAAACAGTAGTTTGGGTAAATTTTTCAAATTAAAAGACACGTTAGTAAATATTTGATTTGAAAACATTGTGTTTTGCTTGAACAAAAAAATTAACCATTCCTGGATTCGAACCCCTATCGGTCTCCCATCCAAGGCTGACCGCACTCGACTTTGTTTATAACATCAATGATCTGCCCAAGATCTTATTGCCCAAGCCAACCAAACCCACTATCAATAATGGTTACAATTTTAATACTTAAATCTTTCTTCACATTTCCAAATAAAAAAAAGGGAATTTATGTGCAATTAAAATAGATTTGTTATACTTTTTAGATTTATTGAGCAATCTTCAATTTCCCCCTGTTCTCTAAATGTTAGACCCAGGGCCGGGGACCTCAGCTCGGCATGCCTTGCAGGAAATTGAGCTGACATTATAAATGCAGGAGCCTGGACAGGCTGTACTCTTGGCTGAACGGCGCGGCGGTTCAAAAAACTTGCAATGATCCCAAAAAAAATGGAAAATTTGAATGGGAATAACACTGCCAAAAAACAAGTTTGGAAATCGTGATTACATTTAATTTTGATTTATATCGGAACATGCGGCAGTTCGAGAAGTATTTTGAGCTAACAGAATGTAAGTTTCATGAGCATTTATTTGTTTCCATAGCGATTCAATATTTTCATTGTCTGTGTAGGCATATTAAAATGCCCACGTTTTATGCAATTTTCAGACGAACTTCTAGTATTAATTTCTTGTGATTCAGTTCATAATTTTTTAAACATTTTCCTGCTGATTTTTTATGTTTTTCTGGCGATTTTACATTGAAAATATTGATTCTCGGATTAGTTGATATCTCGACCATGCGACGACGTGCATGTGTGCTACTTGTATAGCTTGCCTTTCACGACATGGAAGAGATCGGACTGCAATGGTAGCTATATGGTGATATACTACAGATTTGACGGGCGATACTGCTAACTGATGGCCTGGTTTTATATGGTGTGACACATGCGTTTAAGTCCCGTTATTTTTGTACCTCCCGGCTTAAGTCCCAGCTATCATCAATGATTGTCCCAGCAGGGCGGGGACAAGCTAACGTACATTCCCGGCCAATGTACGTTATTGATTCTCGGATTAGTTGATTCTCGGATTAGTTGATATCTCGACCATGCGACGACGTGCATGTGTGCTACTTGTATAGCTTGCCTTTCACGACATGGAAGAGATCGGACTGCAATGGTAGCTATATGGTGATATACTACAGATTTGACGGGCGATACTGCTCACTGATGGCCTGGTTTTATATGGTGTGACACATGCGTTTAAGTCCCGTTATTTTTGTACCTCCCGGCTTAAGTCCCAGCTATCATCAATGATTGTCCCAGCAGGGCGGGGACAAGCTAACGTACATTCCCGGCCAAGTCCCCGGCTAACATCCTGGCTTGCGGGGCATTACTTTTTGTACATGCCCGGCTATATCCCGGCATATACCCCGCTATGTCCCGGGACCCCCAGGGCCAGGAATGTGCTTGATAAGTGCATTACGTATGACTGCATTTATTTAACTGGTTCATAGGCCACTGATAATTATCAGGTATTCCTTTCAGTAGTATCCAGTTGAGATTATTCCTCCATCTATAGTCTGTGTCTCAATCTCTGTGCAGTGACGTCAGCATGAGATTTGTTGGTCGTAAGAGTAAATCGCTTGCGCTGACTTGAAGCGACATCGCTTTCACACGCGCGCACAAAGACAGCATTTCTAGACACGGGCGTAAATGTTGTAACATCACTGCACAGAGACACAGACTATATATTGCAGAGAACTGGTTTAGTGACTTCACTGATGGATTATAGAGCTTTATTCCAGACGACAAATCATTTTGTGATATTTGGGGTACAATTAAGTTCATGCTTGATTTTGTACAAACAGGTAAACAAGCACAATTCAAACTGTAGAACCTGCCTCACATCAAAGTAAAAACATTCTTATGAAGAAGATAATTAAAAAACATTAGAAAACAAAAGAAATTTGAACACGAAACAGGTTTTCTGCAAAATGACAAATATGTAGTTCACACATCATTAGGAGATTTCCGCATTTGTGATTGGTTGAGAGCCGGTCATAAACAACGTTTATGGCCCTGCAGTAATCGATTTCTGATCACTTTTTGGGTAGGCATGTAGAAATAGGTAGACGTGTGTACAATGAGCATGGTTGCTACGGCTATTAATGTCTCAAAAATAAATATTGAATCCCAATATACTTGACTATTAATAAAAAAAATGTATTTTTCGGAATACGTGTTGAATAAAACACAAAACATGCTTTCAAATATTTTGCATGTTAGTGCACATTCGAAGCATACCCCTATTCTGTATTGGAACATCCCATTTGATACATCAATCGTGCTGTTTTTCTCAAGTGGGAAGAAGACAAAAACATGACATGAAAAGAGTGACTTTGCAGCTGATTTAGGAGGATTTAAGGTACAAACATGCAAAATAATGATGTGCGAACGGGGTTCACTCATGGATTTTCATGAGTAAATGCTTGTTTTGGCCCTCGGGCGGGCAGGCCGACGGGGGTCGCTTCGCGATGCCCGGCGCCGGCCTGCCCTCGGGCCAAAACAAGCGTTTACTCATGAAAATCCATGAGTGAACCCCTAAATAAGACTTTGTTGAACTCATGTGAAGGTATAATCCCTCAATGAAGTCTTCACACGACTAAGGTAAGACGAGGAATAACCCCAGTCAAGACCATTATGCAATAGGGTCATCAGATTTTCATACGTGTGCTTATGCACACATACAGAAATCCTAAAGGTCCGTTCATACTAGCACTGTGGCAATGTGCGGTACGGTAAATTTATCACATTTTTTATCCACTTCTGTCGCAGAACTGATCGATACATCAAAAAATGGCAAGGTCACCGCAGGTCACGTTCCGCTCCAAAACTGCCGCAATACGTTACAAATGAAGTTAAATATGTTTTAACTTTTTGCGGTGCCGCAGTGCAGTGCAACTCGATTTTGCCCACGTGTTCAGTATCAAAACAAACATCAATGACAATGCCCTATGACTAATAAGTGCAAGAAAAGATTTTAAAATGATTAAAAAATATACAGACTTCAAAATTGGATTTTTCATGTGTAGAATGCATCTTGGAAAATGCGGTCATCACGGAAACTCATCCAACAAACCGTAGAACGTTCTGCGGTGCGTTGCAGTGCCGCACCTCACTGCAGTTCACCACAGTATCGACATCAGCTGCCACTGAATTTATTTTGCTGCACCGCAATAACTTGCATTGCATTGCCGCACCGCAATGCTAGTATGAACGGACCTTAAAGGTGCAACAAGAGATTTCAAGTCATCCTTATTTTCTGTGATATGTAGTGATTTCACATAGATTAGACGCTCAAAAGATTCCCTACCTTTTATTTGGTTACAGAAATAACTCAAAGGGCCATGGCCCGATCGCTAATAGCCTCATCCCCAGGGACCCCAGATTTTACCGGAAGTGGTCAACATTTTGGTATCAGAAGAAAGCTATTATTTTTCTCATTTACACTGAAGGGCTAAGGATTTTTGGTTTGGATGTTATGAGCGAAAATGTACCCCATTTTGGTCGACCAATATTAATTTTACACAGTACTCTATGGGGCTTACAAAATCACGTTTTTAGCTCTCACATCAAAACGGGTTGAAATATTGGTGCGAAACTTTAAAGGTAGGGTTTTGGGGTGAAGGCCATTCTATCAAGATGAAAACTTTATATACTTAAATCGGGCCATCCCCCTTTTGAAATAAAAATAAAAGGTGATTTGTATATGCTTACATTTCAATAGAAATCATAGGCTGAATTTTGTATTTGCTCCTATACGAAATTAGAAATTTCACAATTTCAGATGGGGATATTTTTGATATAAAGCTTTACCATCAGTGCCAAAAACAGAATTTTTTACATTTTTTCAGGACACCTGTAATTTGAAATCTCTCGTTGCACCTTTACGATCCTTATTGTACGTTATATATCTTTCAATTTACCAAGAAAATATCTCCTTTTTAAAAAATATGATCTACTTACTACTATTCTGACTTCTGTATTTGCTGGAATATGCTTCTTGCTTTGGGCTGCACCTAGCAGGTACGCCTCCCCTCCAGACTTGGCAAACACTGAGAATCGGCTGCAAGACATAAGCAAAAACACCAATGTTGAGATTTAATAATAATACCACCTAGCATTTAGGGATGCCATTCACCGAAGTATCATGGCACTTACAATTATTATTACGCTGTCACTAGGAAATCATCAGAATCATTTCGCTTCAAAATTAGGGCGCAGCCGTAGCACAGCTCATATCAGCACTTAGATTGTAACATTCCCCTGACAGCTCCCCATTTCACTCCTGGGTAGAGAGATTTTGCAGAGGTCTAATGTAATATGGGTAAAGGGTGGATATCCGGGCAAACACACTGAATTCCATACCAACAAGTGTTTTATGCGTTGAAACAAACCGCTGGTGAGCTACGAGGTCATTTTTAGTCTGTTCGCAACTTGTTTTCACAGCCATACAACTTCTTCTCACTGCCAACACAATTGACAGCCATGCCATTTTTTACGTAAGTATACAAAATCGACAAAGTGATACGATGTGCACACAGAACCAGCAGTATAGTACTTACAGATCTGTAGATCAATTGATCAAAGCTCACGATGGGAATTGAACAAACAACATCGTACTGGAATACTTCACAGATCAATAGCATAATTGGTTATAGCTGATTTATATGTGGCTCGTTCCTGAATCAAGTCCCCCACCCCAGGAATACATAATATCCAAACCATAAAACTTTAAGCTTGACGGAATAAAGTGTGTAGACCAATGGGTGCAGTGATCCTATTTTGCTTGGTTTCAAAAAGTATAACAAGCCAAATAAATCCACATATAGAGCCATTCTTCTGATGTACATGGCTGGATCAAATGCCATCATGCTCTGATCGAAGAGCTTATTTGAAGTCACAACAATTCTAAATTATAGCTGAAAAACGTAGACATTCAGAAGATGTTGGTCTCAAATAGGCATCAACATGTATTCAGAGAGTGGCTAAAATAGTTCCAACATGAGCATCAAAACGGAAAAACAAGTACCATTGCTGTCGCTGTTTGACAGGTCGGTTATCTATCCCCTTTATAAGAGTATCAAGTATCTGCTCTGAGAAAGACCGTATCATATTGACTGGTGCGATAAGCCGACGAAAAACACAGGATCCAAAAAAATGAGGTGCGTAAAAACTTGGCCGTCAGGAGTAAACAAGCACAACCATTTCCAAACTCATTGCTCGCCTGCCGCCAGTGGGTACAATCCTATCCACCGGACCTGCCCATAAAGTCAGTCAATAATAAGTGATAAATAGTTGGAAACATGGAAGTACGCGCATGCTTAATGCTGGTCACCTGAAGATTGGACTTTCATTAAGTCTAAGGATGTGGGCAATTATTGATTCCACGTGGATACTTGACTGTCACTGCCACCTGGTACGAGAGCCCAGAATAGACCAATCCTGCCTATTTTTAGCAACTAGCTCAATTTCGTCTATCCTTCGGGTTTATCTTTCCTGTTAAATTCTAATTGATCATTACTACGTTATCCAGGTTTATGTGTTGTAGAGTTGGACACCCTTACTTCCAGTGAAGTTAAATTGCGTCAAATTAGGCCAAGTAAAATAAATTATTAGTTTCTCGTCTTCGTCTGCATCGTTTTTTGCTGCCACATCAAAAAAAAAGTGTTTAAAAAAAATTTTAAAGATTCAAAACAAAATTTGGCTGTCAGTACCTTTTACTCTTTTCTAGTCTCCTTTGCAACTAGTTTGTTCCCCTCCTATATATTTGCATGAGTCAACAGGGCACATATGGAAGCCTTCCCGAAAAGACACTAGCTCTATCGTCTTTGGGGAAAACTGTTGTTTTGAAAAAAAGGCAAAAAAAAAATGCCCACATCCTCCTTCTTGAAAAAAAAGTTAGGATGAGAAACTAATAATTTATTATACTTGGCCTTTATGAAAGTACGATTAAGGCCTAGCATCTTAAAGGCTGACTCAGAGATTTTGAAATATCATTATTTTGAGCCGAAATTAAAAATAGTCATCTAGAACTAAAGATAGACTTGGATTTGAGCTTAGTTATTTCACATGATGATTAGTATATGGACAAGCATTACGTACATGCAAAAAACATGATTTGTTTGAAAATTGAGTGCGCCCTCATTGGGAAATCTCTGAGTCAGCCTTTAAGTGTTGTCCTAACTACTCCTCTTCCCAAAAATGTATCGCTGGTAGATTTTAACAATATTATCTTCATAAAGTAATTAAAATGTTAATTTATTTAAATCCAGTGGAGCATGGGGAAATCATTCTGTCAATTTATATCAAATTTAATGCCATTAAATCTAATAAAAACACAAAATATGCCTTATGATGTTTAAATTAATCTTTGGTCCATATCATGAATGAAATGGGTTAAAACTTTTTTCAAGATTAATTATGATTGTTATTTTCATGTTTATATTTAGTTAAAGTATAACTTCATTTTAACCCTCATCAAATTCACAAGGCAATTACGTAACGCAACTGAAGCTCTCTCTATGACGCATGTGGAAATTAAAATGCCGACATCCTATTTATTACAGTTGTTAAATTGTCCAGAGGTTAAAAGGACACTCGCATTCATTACCATGGGATTATCATATTAGCAATTGGGATGACGTCCAAGCTAAGACCACAGATTCATAGAGTAATCAATAAACAGGAAAGTTGTGATTACAGTCAGGGACTATAAATATAGCCTACTTTTGGTGTGCTGAGTGTTCAAAGCGGTACTGGCACTTTTTCACAAAATATGAAATTTCTTCAATTTGCTCACTTGTGATATTCAAGGCCACAACATACCTAAAATAGACATGGGCATTAATAAGATGTCAAAGACCTCCAGGTAATTTGTAGGCTAACTTTAATCAACAAATGTGTCTATTACATAAACATCATAGACTCGTACTCATTGATATTAAAACCACAAAGGTCACAGACTGGTCAGACAGGGTGGATGCCTTGGGAATTAACTCCGGTATGTGTTTTCTTGTGATAAACGCCATTTCCATCGTCTGCTGAACTAATGACCCTGGAGTCATTTTATTCTAAAATAGTTCTGTTTACCCATAAGGGCGCTGATTTGGGCTTAATCATTTCAGGTGAGGGCTGATGCATGATACGGCGTGCATTTTCTTGTATTAAACGCCATTTCCGTCGCCTGCTGAATTAATGTCGCCAGCGACATTAATTATAAAATTGTTCGTTTACCCATAAGGACGCAGATTTGGTCTTAATCATTTCAGGTGAGGGCTGATGTATATAAAAGCTTTACAACCATGCAAAAATATAAATTTTGAAAAATCTTGAGGGTGCACTATTTTTCAAACATGCCAGTGTCTCTTTAATTGTGATGATCTGAACAATGTACATTTCAGAATTGAAACAAAATATTCAATGAACTTGTTTATTTAATAATTTGATTTTATTGAACATTCAGAGTTATTATTTCACTATATACACAATATTAAGTGGTTCCGTGGATCTTGGCACGAACTTACATATTGTTACAAAGCAAAACTGGAATGAGTAGGTAATGTGTAGGTAATGGATTAATGATACTACTCATAAAAGTTAACTTGCTACACAGCTCTTTAATTAAAGGGACACATGCAGATTTTAGAGGATACAAATTTCTCTCAATTAGCCTTTGATTTATTGTAGAATACCTACCAAGAATGCTGCATCGGTTTATTGAACAAACAAGCCAAAATAAAACCAAAAAACTTAAGTTTTGACCTTGCCTGTTGTCCTAATCGGCCCTATTGAAAAGTCATGCTTGGATTTCTGTCGGATTTCTGTCGTATTTCTGCCGTGCGGAATTAACTCCGGTGTGTGTTTTCATTGGGGGGGGGGGGGGGGGGGGGGGGGGGGGGGGGGGTGGGGGGGTAAATGCCATTTCCATCATCTGCTGAATTAATGACCCTGGAGTCATTTTATTCTAAAATAGTTCTGTTTACCCATAAGGCGCTGGATTTGGGCTTGGGCTGATGCATACGGAGTGCGTTTTCTTGTATTAAACGCCATTCCATTGTCTGCTGAATTAATGTCGCCAGCGACATTAATTATAAAATTGTTCGTTTACCCATAAGGAATGCAGATTGGGCTTAAAATCATTTCAGGTGAGGGCTGATGTATATAAAAGCTTTACAACCATGCAAAAATATAAATTTTGAAAAATCTTGAGGGTGCACTATTTTTCAAACATGCCAGTGTCTCTTTAATTGTGATGATCTGAACAATGTAAATATTCAAGAAATTGAACAAAAATATTCAATGAACTTGTTTATTTGAATTTTATGAACCATTAGATTTTATTATCACTAATATACAATATAAGTGGTTCCGTGGACCTTGCACTAACTTCACAATATTGTTACAAGCAAAACTGGAATGAGTAGGTAATGTGTAGGTAATGGATTAATGATACTACTCATAAAAGTTAACTTGCTACACAGCTCTTTAATTAAAGGGACACATGCAGATTTTAGAGGATACAAATTTCTCTAAATTGGCCTTTGATTTATTGTAGAATACCTACAGAGAATGCTGCATCGGTTTATTGAACAAACAAGCCAAAATAAAACCAAAAAACTTAAGTTTTGACCTTGCCTGTTGTCCTAATCGGCCCTATTGAAAAGCGCTTGGATTTCTGTCGGATTTCTGTCGTATTTCTGTTGTACACGACAAAAAATACTATGCCCTCTTTTTATTACATAAGGACAGCATTTTTGGCTTGCTCACCTCAGGTGTATTGGTTAGCATTCTTGATATGCAAACAAAATAATCTAAAAATATTCGGTGCATTTTCTGGAAATGCCCTTAATGCAGGATTTCCTTCTCGTGTACACACCCTGATGTAACATTACAAAATAGTTCGATCACCTGAACAATTACTCATGAACAATAATTCAGCCTCTGACACACAGTGGCGTACCGAGGGAGTCGATACCGAGGGGGGAAAATTTCCAAGTTGTCCCGCCAGAGGGGGCAAAATTCCTAATTCGTCCCAATGATTTGCTCCAATTAAGTCTGAATTTGATGAAATGTGCGCGTAGCGTGCAAAAATTTACTTTAATTTTGCCCAAATTTAGGCTGAAATTGGTCGAAATTCCTCGAAAAAAGGGATAAAAATGCATATTTTGGTCCATATCGTCCCGCTTTTTTCGAGCCAGAGGGGCAACTTCCCCCCCCCTCGATAGGTAATTTTTTTACTTTAAACCCAATGCTGTTTTGTCAGCATAACCAATGTGTTATTACTTTTGATATTATAAATAACCTTGAGTCCAAACCTAACCTAAAATGATGTTTCCACTTTTGCTAGATTGGTTATTTTGTCATGGGAACAACTTAAGTTCGGTCACATGTGTGACGTCACACATATAACTGAACTTCATTTCCCCTCAATATAACTTATAAGAACTTTCTTCTGATACCAAAATCTCAATTTGATATGAGTAAAGTGGGGGATGGGGTTGTCGATCGGGTCACCCCACCTCTTTATTAAGACGAGTTAAAGTTTCAGCAGCTGGTTGATTAGTTACAGGTAGAATTCTGCACCCTTACATTTGTTGTACATTAGACTTGTGTCAGTGTAGGCTGATGTAAACCATATAGACAGCTTATGACGTACACAAATTTTAGAGGACATCCTCAAGATTAGTAATACTCAAGTAGCACTTCAGCCCTAATTTGACCAGTCTTGCATTTTGTTTAAAGAGACACTGGTACATTCGAAAAATAGTGCGCCCTCAAGATTTTCAAAATTGATATTTTTGCATGGTTGTAAAGCTTTTACATACATTAGGCCTCACCTGAAATAATTAAGATCAAATCAGCATCCTTCTGGGTAAACAGAACGATTTTATAATTAATGTCGCCGGCGATATTAATTCAGCAGACGACAGAAATGGCGTTTAACACAAGAAAACACACGCTGTATGCATGTTTCCCATGGCACGCACCCTGTTTGACCAGTCTGTGACCTTTGTGGTTTTAATATCAATGAGTACGAGTCTGTGATATTCATGTTATATACACATTTATTGATTAATAGATCAAAACCGATGTCGCTGTGGGGTACATACACACAGATCCTCACAGCTGACGATTCAGGTGTATCCCCATATGTTCTTAGTATGGGAGGTAACTGGGTTGTCTTTCTCTTCTATCTGTTGGTCACAATATATATATGTTTGAATTAAATTTAAAGTTATTTTGAAATTGTGTATAATTGATGTATATCATTGTTGTTTTAACATTAGAATTTATCTATTTTTGTATTTGTCGTATTGATATTTTGTTTTTTGCTCCTTTCTATGTGAAGCGCCTAGAGGCCTCTGCATTAGGCGCAATATCAAGATTGTTATTATTATTATTATTATAGTTATGGAAAACTTAAAAGTTAGCCTACAAATTACCTGGATGTCTTTAATCTCTTATTAATGTCCCTATCTGTTTTTGAGTATGCTATTTTTATGTGTAAAATATATCTCTATTCTTCCAATGGCCTAGACTATCATTTGAGAGCAAATTGAAGAAATTTTCATATTTTGTGACAATGTGCCAGTGCCGCTTTAAAGGATTTAAATTCACTTAATAATTCTCTACTGACAAATCTGCAATACCCCCTATTTACTCACTCACTTTTAAACACATCGTCAATTAATTTATACAAATATTTACTATAGCAACTGGGCATAACAATCGGTGCTTGTTCATACAAGGCCGGTGAGTGACTCATTTGATATTTTTAAATTTCTGAGTCTCCCTACATTGTAAACATACTTGCTTCTGACCTGTCATATAATCCGTAGGCAATCCACTGATCGTATTTGAACATAGTACCCCGCGTCACAGTAGAAATATATAGATCTCCCTATAGCCTAGGTTGGAACCCCATCTTGAACAAATTTCAGAAAATCAATTTTATGGATTTTTGAAACTCATTTTTTATTTGTTTTTACCAGAATTTGAAATGGCTGCCTGGAAATAGTTGTGATTTCAGTTTTCGGTTTCATTTTCAGACATTTGGCAATGGAATCACCCGTGGAATCATCCTGATATTTGAAGTACCAGCAAATAACAGAGTTACAGCCACTCTGTTATTTGCATAGACAGAATAAATTTCATCAAAAATCAGACTTACGGCATTTTCATAATTAGCATGCATGTACTAATGAACTGTGTCAATGGTAAAATGAGTACAATCTTAAAAAGCCAAAATCTGCCAAATTTACAAAGTAACGATAATAATGAATGTACGCATCTGCATGAACAAAAATCACTCCCTATGCCTTTAACTAATACTTAAAAAAAAAAAAAAAAAAAACCCTATTTTTGACCATATTTGACCTTTGACCCATGACACATGACCCACTTCAGATCCAGGCCAACGCGTACTTGAGATACATCTATGTTGCGAAGATGGACACCCACACTTGCTTAGATCCAAAGATATCGCGTGGGACACACACACACACACACGCACGGACGAAGAGCATTTCTATAGTCCCCCTTCGCCAACAGAAGTTGGCGGGGGACCAAATATATCTATATTCTTCCAATGGCCTAGACTATCATTTGAGAGCAAATTGAAGAAATTTCATATTTTGTGACAATGTGCCAGTGCCGCTTTAAAGGATTTAATTCACTTAATAATTCTCTACTGACAAATCTGCAATACCCCCTATTTACTCTCTCACTTTTAAACACATCGTCAATTAATTTATACAAATATTTACTATAGCAACTGGGCATAACAATCAGTGCTTGTTCATACAAGGCCGGTGAGTGACTCATTTGATATTTTTAAATTTCTGAGTCTCCCTACATTGTAAACATACTTGCTTCTGACCTGTCATATAATCCGTAGGCAATCCACTGATCGTATTTGAACATAGTACCCCGCGTCACAGTAGAAATATATAGATCTCCCTATAGCCTAGGTTGGAACCCCATCTTGAACAAATTTCAGAAAATCAATTTTATGGATTTTTGAAACTCATTTTTTATTTGTTTTTTACCAGAATTTGAAATGGCTGCCTGGAAATAGTTGTGATTTCAGTTTTCGGTTTCATTTTCAGACATTTGGCAATGGAATCACCCGTGGAATCATCCTGATATTTGAAGTACCAGCAAATAACAGAGTTACAGCCACTCTGTTATTTGCATAGACAGAATAAATTTCATCAAAAATCAGACTTACGGCATTTTCATAATTAGCATGCATGTACTAATGAACTGTGTCAATGGTAAAATGAGTACAATCTTAAAAAGCCAAAATCTGCCAAATTTACAAAGTAACGATAATAATGAATGTACGCATCTGCATGAACAAAAATCACTCCCTATGCCTTTAACTAATACTTCACTTGTTGAATTCATGTGCATGGATGCATAATTACATTTCACTTGGCTACTAATGTACGTCCGCCCTATAAAACATATTGCCAAGCAACGTCTGAATTTCAGTCTCCTTTGCAATAAAGCAAGGTTAAATCTTTAGAACTGCATATTGGAAATAACATTTCTTGGCATCTTTTGTAAACAATGCACTTTTGCTCGAATAGCACAAACAAGTGCTGGGGTTTATAATACTCCAAATGGACAAAAATGGGTTATGGTAGGATTATCGACTACGGCATCCTGGGCAGATTTTGTTGAAAATTGGTTAAAATGTAACGGTAACGGTAAAAGAAACGTACATGCCATTTTTTTAAACATGAATTTTTGAGATATTTCAAATTTTATGGTTTTGGTTGCAGATGCATAAGAGATGTAATGCAGGTCTAACTTTCAACATCTTCAAGAAGGTATCAGGATGTGTGCTTCTTGGGTGGAAAGTTAGGCATTACGTCTCTTATGTATCAACACCCCCATAAACCTGAAATCTAGAGGTCATTTTTGAATTAGGGTAAACCTGCAATATTCAATATCCAGGCCTCACCATGGGAATGCGTTAGAACCTACAGGCCATTATAACACGGTACGATTTTCATTGAATGTTGCATTCTACTCTTTCAAATTTATAGCCCATTCTCTTTTGACCGTTTATATTGACTGTCGAACATTCATTTATGGACCCCATAGACTATTTTTTATTTTATCCGTCCATTCCATCGTCCTTGTTCTATTTTCGTCCAACTTCTAGGTGGGTTAATTGCTGTTCCCATGTACACCCTGTGGCCCATCCACAATTTGGCCTACCAAAGAAGGGACAGTCTCTTTTTTTTTGAAAACCATCTACATGTGCATGCTTGCTCACTGCACTGTGAATCTTGGCTAATTGGGCTGTTTCCCAAAAAAAAATCAGCCAAAAATTCTATAAAGCTAATGAATACTTTGGGGATGTATCCCACGCACACTATTCATAACAAAACTAAAAGGATGGGCTGGATGTTCTGCCAGAAGATTGGAGACATGAAATTGGAACAAGTCCCTACGTTTTTTTTGGAGTAACTACAGCCTATGCAAGATACGTAATACCGGTTGTCTTGGCACACAAGCCATTGTATGTGACTGTTTTTCCTTTACACGATGAGTCTAATCATCATTTCTTTACTCATCACTGAACCTGAATTACATTCCAAGTAGTGAAATAGTTCACATAATTAAGATTGCAATTGGAATATTTTGGCATATCCCAGCTCACTGTGGCTACCCCGGTAAACCCCTGACCTCACTGGACTTTTGGAAATAGAAATCTAACAAAAGTTGGATCGTGATATATTGCAAAATATGGTCATTGATTCAGACTGCATAACCATCTGGTAAAGTTTGACACTGGTCGAATCAAAAAAATTTGACCGTGATATAATGGCTTAAAGGCCCGTTCATACTTCCAAGTTTCTGCACTGCACTCTTTCTACTGCAACTTGACTGCAACCCACTGCAATGCAAGTTAAAACTAATTTAACTTGGTTGCAGTACTGCATGCAGCATCTTGGACAGACTTCTATTCGGGCATTGCAACTCACTGCACTGCATTGCAGTGGAAGTATGAACGGACCTTAACTCACCACTAGGACTTGCTGTAATCTCAGCATGTGGTCACTTTGTACCTTTGCAGGGTGCAACTCGCCCTTTCTTAACTCAACATTTACCCGTCCCCCTTCATCGTTTCTCTTTACAGGTGGTCACTTTGTACCTTTGCAGGGTGCAACTCGCACTTTCTTTATTCAACATTTACCTGTCCCCCTTCACTGTTTCTCTTTACAGGTGGTCACTTTGTCCATTTGTTGGGAGCAACTCACCCTTTCTTAACTCAACATTTACCTACCCCCTTGCCTTGCAAATTTCTTTGACACAGTGACACTGTTCCTGATTTGACTGTAGCTTCACTGTTTCTCTTTACAAGTAGTCACTTTGTACCTTAGTAGGGGGGTGGGCAAATCTCCCTTTCTTAACTCAACATTTACCTACCCCTTACCTTGCAAATTTCTTTGACACTGTTCCTGATTTGACTGTAGCTTCACTATTTCTCTTTATATGTCTGTTGGCTCCATGAAGACCATAATTAACCTGACCGTGTTCAAACCCGAATCCTGTAAAAATTGCAAAGAAAACCTTGTTAGGCATTGTTCATTTGAAGATAAATGTCACTTCACTCACTCTCCCTTGTAACTGAGCATCTGTGTTCCCAAGTATCAAATACCCGGATCAAATACAGGTGTTATCATGAACTTATATAGTCAAAACCACAATTAAAATTTACACAGAGCATGAAAGTGCACTTAAACAGTGCAATCATGTAATGTAATGCAGCAGTGCAATCATGTAATGCAGCAGTGCAATCATGTAATGCACTGCACTACATTCACACTGCAATCATGTAATGCACTACACTGCACTTATACAGTGCAATCATGTAATGCAAAGGTGCAATCATGCAATGCACTGCACTGTATTCACACTGCAATTATGTAATGCATTACACTGTAGTTATAATACTGCGCTTTCATTGTAATGCATTGCATTACACTTACACTGTACAATCAAGTAATACAGTGCACTGCACTTGCACTGTACTGTATCAGTATAACTTTATTGTGGGGTGTTAAGGGGGGAGTGCATATGGCCTCCGAATGAT
Source organism: Ophioderma brevispina (assembly GCA_023653785.1). Taxonomy (NCBI): domain Eukaryota; kingdom Metazoa; phylum Echinodermata; class Ophiuroidea; order Amphilepidida; family Ophiodermatidae; genus Ophioderma; species Ophioderma brevispina. The sequence goes on from JAMKCH010026799.1 coordinate 56,352, forward strand.
GGTACTTACCAACCACACTGCATTATGGATTGGCCCAATCAATTCCAAGCAAGGTCCCACACCATCTATCAAAAATTTGCAGGCAAATGTTAACAACAAGAAGGCAACCCATTCCTTCAATTGGTTCCTATATCGCTGCACCTACCTTGACTGACAGAGGATCTTGACTTACGGGCTGGTATTCTGAAAGGGGAGTCTATCTTTAGACCTGGGGTTTAAACCAGGGTTAGTCCAAAATGAGTGGACCTTTTTCTTTTGAAAGTACTGTAAAGTTAAATGTAACATGTGAGAAATTCCTCAGTAATGGATGGGCCAGAACAGCCCATACATGAGGAATTTTCTAACGCCATTACAGCACATTTTTGTAGTTGTGGAAGGAAAACAGGTTCCCACTCTTGTGGGACTAACTGGTGTAAAACAAGGTCTAAAGGTAGACTCCCTTTATTATTCCAAGCAAAGAAGGCTTATGAGGTATGTGACCAGGATTGGTACATAAAATTCTAAATTGCCACAATATTTGGAAATAGTGCTTTCAAGAGGTGGTGGGACAAAATTACAGTTCCCCTCCACTACACTCTCCCCCCTCCCCCTCCCCCACCTCCACCCCCCGGACTTCCTATGTCTCTTAAATAGAAAATTTTATTGATTCACCAATTTTGACAATCTTCAGGGTCATTAGTTCTTAGAATTCCGCAGCACTTTTTTATTTCCAAGTACTGACATTTTTATAGTACAGATGAAGTCACTTTTTATTTCCCAGTACTGACATTTTTATCGTACAGTGAAGTATATATAGGACTGCCGGTTAAAATGCCTTACTGTCTTTGATTATCTATAAAAAGAGGAATGGTGTACAGCTTAATAAGTATGCTATAAGACTCCTAAGGATCTGGAAGTATAAAGCGGTTTTAGATTGGGCTCCCTGCAGCCTTATGCTTTTACATTCTTCAACAAAATGTCGGCTTATTTGAAATTGAAAGGTACAAACAACAGACCCTAACTGCAAAATATGAACAAATAAAATGATTGTCGCATCAAAAGGTGTACATTGTCATCAGAGATAAAAAAGATTTGGATATTAATTGAAAGGAAATATGCTTCAGCTTTAAGATCAAACTGATGATTTGGATATTAATTGAAAGGAAATATGCTTCAGCTTTAAGATCAAAATGATGATTTGGATATTAATTGAAAGGAAATATGCTTCAGCTTTAAGATCAAAATGATGATTTGGATTGAAAGGAAATATGTTTCAGCTTTAAAATGATACCTTGACAGTGTTGTAATGAATCTTTCATTATGCCAATAAAAAATTGAGTTACAGTAGAAAAGTGTTTCTAAGACGGGTCTTGAGGGATGGGATTTTAGTTTCACTGAAAACACCCCAAATCAGACAATTGGAATGTTTTTAAATCATTGAAACTTCCCAATTTTCTCAAAATAAGTGGATTTGCAACCCAAAATTGTTTTTCCTCTATGTTAGCCATGGGTCAGCAATGGGAAGGCAACACATTTTGTTATTTTGGACCACAATGCTATATTTGAACATTGTATGATTATTAGGCTTTCTTTGTTTACTATAGATGAGGTGACATGTGACGTCAACGCCAGGCAACGAACAAAGCACTGCCCGGCAGTATGTGTGCGCATCGTGCAGGCCTTGTGCTTTTAAAATTCGTGCTCAATCAGGCGTGATAAGGCTATTGAATGCTATAACTGTATGGGCATATTCTTCGCACCTCTAACATGTCAGTAGACCAGGTGCTAACTTGTGTTTGTAAACATTGATGTCACCTCATCTATAGATGATGTGACCCATGATGTCACATATTGACATTCAGGACGCCCTCTGTTGTTTTCTGGCAGGCAAAATATTACAGTCGTTCAATGACAGACCACATAAAATCTGGTCATAAATTACTTGCAAAACCTTTCTTGATCTAAATTGGTTACAATATGCAACTGGTAGCATTAGCAAGCATGCTTAATATGAATGTTGGTATTATTTAATTTGAAACCAAAGTTAGAGCAGAAAAACAAAATTCCCTGTGCAAAGTATAGGGGCTTCTGCCTGCCAGTTTCTCTCTTACACCAACAGGGAGCTCACAAACATAAACACATTTCACATCATCTATACCTTAGAAGCTGTTTCTGCTAACAATTTGTACCTTTAGATTGGCAAGTCACAAATGTGTTAGTAAATTGGCAATTTCTGCCTGAAGGAGTTAGAGAGATATGTAGCAATGGATGTTGCACAAGAAGATGTAATATTCAGCAATGCCTTCAATGGTATTGTTTGTCCTAAGCAATCCTTTCCAATAGTTTGGTTTCCTCTGTCGAGTAGAATGTTCAGAACCTTTTGGTTCAAATTCGAACACATTTCCAATGATTTCTTTTTATAATAACTTGAAAACATTGCTAAAGATGCTTAAGAGAAATGCCCTACTTTGGAAAATGCAATAATGCTGATTATTATTTATATCAGGCTTCCGAGTAGTGCAAAGAAATCTTTGTATTGTACAGTTTTGGTAAAAGTCCCCGGATGCAATACAATATTCTTTTTAATATTGTATCGCATCCGGGCATTTTAGCGAGAACAGCATTATTGAAACACTGTATCAACACTGTCAACACAAGGGTTGGTTTGAGTCAGCCTGATATTTAAATAATAATATTGAATGGCTTTTTTTCTTCTTCGTATGATACAAGAACATATTGTTCTCGCTAGAGAAATACTGTACTCGTCTTAGACTTGTACAATATTTTTCTAGCTCGTGCAATATATTCTTGTATCATACTCAAAGCCATTCAATATTATATAAATAGCTTTCCAACACTTTCATATCTATATCGAATACTGTTGAAACAATAATTAAGTATTAGTCAAGACCCAATATAAGGGTGTGCATATTCATGGAACATCAATCACCTGGAAGTATTAATCTGGTGTGGTAAAGTGATGACTGATGGTAGTATTCCTATTAGTACTAGAAGTGTGGGTTGTAGTATGTGTAAGAGACTGGTGAAAGTACTCTCATGCATACTGAGGTGCAGAACTAAAGAGAGCCCTCACTTGACAACAATCAGACCCCACCCATAAATATGAAGTTTTAGTCATTCTGATCCAATTATCTCATTACATAGCTTGCAAAAATCCAATTGTAAATAGAAATCCTATGCCCTTTTTTATTATGTTTACCAACTTGTATCACACACCCAATTAAAGCAAGAATTAAAATTAAATACAAAAATTAAAAACATGCACCCAACAAGAACTTGTCCTTTGTACCCTGATATAGTAAGAAAGCAATCGTTTAAACATGCACAACATGCAAGCAAGTTTGCAAGCAAGCAAGTGAGGTTTTCCCTTCACCATGGCAGTGAATTGAAACAACCAACATTCTATGGTAAACTGAATTGACCCCAATGAAAGGAGACTATGGGGAGGGGACCAATCTAATATGATAAAGATGATGCACAACATTTCTTTGCTCATACGACACCTATGAATAGTATTCAACATTTTTCACATTTCACTTTTAACATTTTTAATCTTTTGGAACATTTTTATGATCAAATGATTTAAAGTTGTTTGAACATTTCAGGAGATGACTGCACATTTGATGTAAAGGAGAGTTGCGGTATTTAAACAATCTTTGCACAGCTGTTAGATAGTCCTTTTTAATATGATGAAACCAGACGAAAAATATATCAACAACAACACAATTTTGACAACCGATTTGGATTAATTCGCTATCTATGTCCTGTTCAAATAGTTAAGAAATTTCACTTATGGCCAAAAACGATTTTTCCCCCTATAAATCTGGTTTTACACGACTATCTATGAAAATTGAGCAAATAGAGGGTGCTAAAACATACAAATCATGACCTCTGTAAGCCTATATAGCAAGATTCCCACAATGAATTTTTCTGATTTTTACAGCTCTTGCATGGCCCTACTTATCAGTTGTCAAAATTATGTTGCTGCTTAAAATTGTTCTGATAAAAGAGACAATTTGCCTTGAGTCAAACAGCTGTGTTTGCCTCTCTGATTCTGATAAATCACAAATTAAAAATAAAAAAATTAATAAAACAAAAACAAACAAAAAAACATTTGATCTGACTGGTAAAAAGTTGCCAAGAGAGAAAGTAAAAGAGAAGAATTTATTTAAAGAAAGAAATCCTCAACCATGGTATGAAATTATAACCAGATGTGAAAAGACATTGCCTTCATTACAGAAATAAGATTTGCATTGTATTCCCATGTTCTTCACCAAATGGACTGCAGTGCTTAAGATTTTCCAGGGTATGCACCCAAGAATTCAATGTATGAGTCATTCAAAGATATGAAATGAAAAGTGCTTCCTTATTCAGATATTGTCCCTGCAATAGAGGATTTTCCACAACCAGCACCTCAAAAATAAGCCAGCAGCGCCCTCTGCAGATGTTCCTATTCATTGAACCTACCGAAGTGTTGGAATAGTGGAAAGGAAAAAAAGTATCAGATCCCTGTGAGCGAGGAAAGTCGACGAGGCCTTGGGATCGTAGTTCTGTCTTGCCTGTCATGGGCGGTTGTCAAAAAACCTTTGTGTGCCATGCACCAAAAGAAATGTTTAAGAACAGGTTAATACAGTTAAACAAAATTGGGTATACAGAGAGACAAACTTAACCTAAACCAGTTCAAATTGAAGTTCATCATTATGAAAATAAAAGGAAATATAAAAGTCCTGGTAAACAGTACATGTTGTTCTGAGCATTTTGACACCTATTGTATGAAATCCAGCTGCAGTTCTTTGGATATTTGTACATTTTGTTTTTGGAATTTTTTGACACCTAAGTGCTATGATTACATCAGCTGCCAGTTCTTTGGATTTTTGAAAACTTATTTTCTACAGTACAACATCAACTGCATATACTATTGTGTTCAAGACATTTGAGTTGAGTAGCAAAATGCGTGTATTAAGCCCCAGATTTTGCCTATACTACAAGGCTTTGCTCCTGTATCTTGGATGGAAGAACTGGATGTTGTTATGTAGTGAAGGAAGGTGTTCAAAATGCCTAAAACCACAAATGTGAATTTTTAAGAAATCTTCAATTTTCCTCTACAGTTTTAGTTTTAGTTTAACATGATGGACTCTCATTGACTGTTAAGGAACTATCTTTGGCATAGTTTAGAAAAAAAACAGACCAGATTTATTAATGTATATTTAAGCAACCCCAAACCTATGTGTAGGATGGTGTACCTACTTTATGTGATCCTAATGAACTACATACTTTGTGTGTTTCACACATATAATCTCATTTGCATTAAGCATGCAAAGTACCTCGTTTGCATTTAGTACACCTTGGAAACTAGGCTTTCATGGATCTCTACCATGCACTCGACTGTGTACTTCAGTTCAGGCATCCTTTCCATTGGCCTGGTATATTATGTACACAGAAGAAACAAACGTGTACATATGACATGTAGGTACAGTAGAATGTGTATTCCACAGTCACATTGTATGGAGTACACTATGGCTGGTATTCTGAAAGGGAGTCTAACTTTAGACCTAGGTTTAAATCAGGGTTAGTCCTACATGAGTGGACTTTTTTCCTTTCAAAATACTGTGAAAGTAGGACTAACCCTGGTTTAAACCCGGGTCTGAAGTTAGACTCCCTTACAGAATACCAGCCTACATGTACACTAAGTGAGGAATCTGACTGTTTATGAGAACTCACACAAAATCAAGGTGGTTCTTGAACCACAAGTCTTGCCTGTTTAGGTGAGCACACCTGTCAAAGTGAAGTTTAGAATTTGAAATTTTATACCACCAATTAGTGTGGAAGTAGCAGCATCTTGCATTTTTGGCAGTGACCTCTGAAGACTCCTGGAATGACCTTTTGTCCTCATATTCTTGCAGATCCAGGTGATCCCCTCATCAAAAAACACTACAGCCAACTTTGGCAAATAGACAGATTATCAAAAAAGGTGATCAGCATTTTAGTCATTTGGCAAGTTGAAGTAACCCAACAGTGACATTAATTCTCTTATTCCTCAATCTCCTTACAGACACTGAGATCAACCTGGATAAGAGATTGCCTTTATGGCATTGTTTTCAATGACCTCGAATGATCCCCATGACTCACAGTTCTGACATCTTTAAGAAGGGGGGAAAATCACCAAATACTTTTAAGTTTTTATTTAAAATAATGAAGTACCGTACTTGAGAAATTTGTCATGTACCATTTCACGTAAATTCATATGTATACAGTGGTGGTGACTATATGTACACTAAAGAGCAGATTATGGCACATGCCAGAACAAAATAAACAAAGGTCAAACTATACAATTTCACACTTCAAAATCTGAGACAAAGCTTTTTGAGCTCAAGTTGAAATCAAACTTGAGATGCACACCCACAAGTAGTCCAGTATCGGATAAGATGTACTGTTTTGTCTCTAATACATGGATTTCGAGCCAACACTTGCAGGCTATGTTATACAATTTTTTTATGTATTTCTTTATCTGAAAGTCCAAATTTCCCTCAAAATCATCAAATTTCCCAGGAAGGAGCTTCTAGATTCCCAACTTTTTCCGACCATGGGTGCTAGTAACAAATAATAGATACTTTATTTTTATTTTATTTTTGTTTTTGTTTTGGTATGGAGAATGGATGTTGTATTGTAGTAAGGAGGGTCAAAATGCCTACACACAATGGAATTTTAAGAATCTTCAATTTTCCTTCTACAGTTTTAGTTTAACATGATGGACTCTCATTGACTGTGGAAATATCCTTATTTGCATAGTTTAGAAAAAACAGCCAGATCTTCTTAATGTCTATTTAAGAACAAACCCCAAACCTATGTGTAGGATGGTGTACCTACTTTATGTGTCCTAATGAACTACATACTTTGTTGTGTGGTTCACACATAGAATCTCATTTGCATTAAGCTGCAAAGGGTACCTCGTTTGCATTTAGTACACCTTGGAAACAGGCGTTCCAATTATCTCTACCATGCACTCGACAAGTGTCCTTCAGTTCAGGCATCCTTTCCATTGTTGGCTGCTTATGAGTATATTATGTACACAGAAAAACAACGTGTACATCATGAAGTAGGTACAGTCTAATGTGTACTCCACAGTCCATTGTATGGAGTACAAACTATGGCTGGCATTCTGAAAAGGGAGTCCTAATAACTTTAGACCTAGGTTTAAATCAGGTTTAGTCCTACAATGAGTGACTTTGTTTTTTCCTTTTCAAAATACTGTGAAAGTAGGACTAACCCTGGTTGAAAAACCCGGGTCTGACTTTAACTCCCTTACAAATACCAAGCCTACATGTACCCTAAGTGGGAACTGACTGTTTATGAGATCCCTCACACAAAATCAAGGTGGTTCTTGAACCACAAGTCTTGCCTGTTTATGTGAGCACACCGTCAAAGTGGAAGTTTAATATTTGAAATTTTATACCACCAATTAGTGTGGAAGTAGCAGCAGCTCATTTTTGGCAGTGACCTCTGAAGACTCCTGGATGACCTTTTGTCCTCATATCTTGCAGATCCAGGTGATTCCCTCATCAAAAACACTACAGCCAACTTTGGCATATACAGCTTATCAAAAAAGGTGATCAGCATTTTTAGTCATGTGGGCAAGTTGAAGTAACCCAACAGTGACATTAATTCTCTCTATTCCTCATCTCCTTACCGACCTGAGATCAACCTGGATAAGAGAGTGCCTTGAAGATGGCATTGTTTTCAATGACCTCGATGATCCCCATGACTCACAGTTCTGACATCTGTAAGAAGGGGGGAAAATCACCAAATACTTTTAAGTTTTTTTTAAAAATAATGAAGTACCGTACGTTAGAAATGTTACAGTACCATTTCACGTAAATTCATATTATAACAGTGGTGGTGACTCTACATTACACTAAAAGCAGATTATGGCACATGCCAGAACACAATACACAAAGGTCAACTAACACTTTCACCTTCAAATCTGAGACAAAGCTTTTTGAGCTCAAGTTGAAATCAAAACTTGATATCACACCCACAAGTATCAATATCGGATAAGATGTACTGTTTTGTCTAATACATGGATTTCTGAGAGCCAAGCACATTGGCGTGGCTGCTGTTATACAATTTTGTATGTATTGTTGTGTCTTATCTGGAATGATTCCAAATTCCATCAAAATCATCAAATTTTCGCCAGGAAGGACTTCTAGATTCGGGCCCACTTTTTTCTGACGTCATGGTGCTAGTAACAAATCTAGATAGGATACTTTATTTGTATTTTTGTGTTTTGTTTTGGATTAGGCCAAAATTGCGGCTTTGGCTCTTTATTCAAATGAGCCTTGGATTTACCTCTGACCCCCCCTCAATTCCTGAATGACATTTTGACCAAGTTTCACAGTAATGGACAACTTCCCAGCATATTCTCTCCCTGTGTTCAATAGTCCCAGGCTCCCGCGGGGTTTCGTATGAACCGGAACCGCCCAGGTGTAAGTGGGCCTGACCTCCCAGGCAGTTTAGGTTCTTCGCTGGGTTTCTATCGCACCGGACTCAATATTGGGGATACTTTGCCAGCAGTGTCCTCCCTGTTCAATGAGTCGGGGCTGCTTGCTCGCTTGATTTTGCTACACACCTGAACTCATATTGGGGTTGACTCCCCATTTCCCTCCTGTTATAATGCTTCTAAGGTGCTCGCTGGTTTTTAGCACCTAACTCATCTCGGGGCTGACTTCCCAGCATTTTCTCTGTTTCCAATGAGTCTAGGTTCCTCGCTGGTTTCTTACCCACCTGAACTCATATTGGGGCTGACTTCCCATCAGTGTTTTCCAATCCTATTACAAATGAAGTCCCCTAGGTTAGTTGCGTTTCCGTACCCCCTGAACTCAAAAAAAAATAATTGGGGCTGACTTCCCAGCAGTTTCCCTCCCTGTTACAATGCGTCTAGTCCTGCTTCGCTGGTTTTCTCTCTTACCCACCGGATCATATTGGGGATGACTTCCCAGCAGTGTCCCCATCCCTGTTACAATGAGTTTGGGCTGCTCCGCGCTGATTTCTTACAAACACATTAACTCATATTGTGGTGACTTTCGCCAGCGTCCTTCCCCCTGTTATAATGAGTACTAGTGCTCGCTGGTTTCTTATGAACCTGAACCCCCAGTAATGGGACAACCTCCCAGCAGTTTAGGTTCCTCGCTGGTTTCGTACGCACCGGACTCATCTTGGGGGATAACTTTCCACAGTTTCCCTCCCTGTTTAACAATAGTCTGGGCGGCTCGCTGAGTTCTTACACACCTGAACTCATATCGGGCTGACTTCCAGCAGTTTTTCCTCCTGTGTTTGTACATGAGTCGAGGTCCTTGTGCTGGTTTCTTTTCTTTCTTACACACCTGAACTCATATTGGGCCTGACTTCCCCGCAGTTTCCCTCCTATTACAATGATCTAGGTTATTTGCGGTTGCCCTTACTCACCTGAACTCATATTGGGGCTGACTTCCCAGCAGTTTCCCTCCCTGTTACAATAGATCGCGTCTGCTCGCTGGTTTCTTACCCACCTGAACTCATATTGGGATGACTTCCCAGCATTTCCCCTCCTATTACAATAGTCTAGGTTATTTGCGGTTGTCGCTACAACACTGAACTCAATATAGGGGCTGGACTTCCCACATTTTCCTCCCTCTCCTGTTACAATGAGTCTAGTCTGCTCGCGGGTTTTCTCTACAACACCTGAACTCATATTGGGGCTGACATCCCAGCCATTCACTCCTGTTACAATGAGTTTTGGGGCTGCTCGCTGATTTCTTACACACCCCTGAACGCATATTGGGGCTGACTTCCCAGCAGTTTCCCTCCTGTTTTACCTAGTCTAGGTTCCTCGCTGGTTTCTTACCCACCTGAACTCATATTGGGGACTGACTTCCCAGCAGTTTTCCCTCCTATTACAATGAGTTCTAGGTTATTTTCGGTTTTCTTCCACACCTGCACTATTGGGGCTGACTTCCCAGCAGTTTCCCTTCCCTGTTACAGATGCAGTTAGTCCTGCTCGCTGGTTTCTTGCCCACCTGACCTCAGATTGGGGAGGACTTCCCAGCGTTGTTCCTCCCTGTTACCATGATTCTTGGCTACTCGCTGGTTTCTTACCCACCTGAACTCATATTGGGATGACTTCCCAGCATTTTCCCTCCCCTGTTTACAACTGAGTCTAGGCTGCACTCCCTCTGGTTGCTTACACACCTGCAACTCATAGTGGGATGACTTCCCATCAGTTTCCCTCCCTGTTACAATGAGTTCTAGGCTGCTCGCTGGTTTCTTACCCACCTGAACTCATATTGGGGATGACTTCCCTTACCTAGCATTTTCCCTCCCGATTACCATGATCTAGGCTGCTCTCTGGTTTCCTTCCCCCTGAATCATATTGGGGGATATTCCCCAGCAGTTTCCCTCCCTATTACAATGAGTCTAGGCTGCTCGCTGGTTTCTAACGCACCTGAACTCATTTGGGGATGACTTCCAGCAGTTTTCCCTCCTGTTACAATGATCTAGTCTAGCTGCTCGCCTGTTTCGTACACACCTGAACTCATATTGGGGATGACTTCCCAGCAGTTCCCCCCTCACTGTTACTATGAGCCATGCTGCTCGCTGTTTCAGGCGGTGAAGGTCATTAATTCTCAGCAATTCCTGTCAACAGGGACCACTTCACGACGGGCAACACAATTGTGTTTAAGCGCATGCGCATATCAATAAAACTGCTACAGAACGAGCATTGACTCTTCAATCAGCTGTAAACTCCCTCGGGTATGATTTACAACCGGATCGTACAAAAATGATATAAATCCTTGCTTCTAAAGTTCAGAATTTGACGTTTTGGCTTTTATATTTTAAAGAAATACTCAGTACTACCTGATTTTAATCCAAGAACAAACTGTTAAGGTATACAGTTGACAACTTAACTTGAAACTGCTTCAACTAGACCCGTTCTCAGACTGGGATCATACCCATACACTTCTGCGTGAAATCAATCAGGTTTGTATTCTAATCCCTAATATTTGTACATGCATTAGAAACATACTCGACTGAAAAAAAATCAAGACATTAAATCTATGCTTTAAAGGACTCAAAAATGCCACAACTCAATATTACCCGCATTTTTTTGCAAATTTTACTAAGCGTCAAAGTGCACCTGGAATAGAAATCACGTCATTTTTTTTTGCTATCAAAAACCAAAATTACGTTTTAAATGTACCATTCGCAAAGCACTCCCCTCACTGCTGAATAAATTTTACTTCATTTTAAATACAACATTATAATTTTAATTTTATCAATTTTGTCAAATGCAATTTCCTCACCAAATAGGTAGCGTCCAGAACGGAAATTTCTGATTGCTGATACCCTGGTTCAATCGACCATTGAACCAGGTAGTACGCGCTGCGTATTGATGTTATTTTTAGGTTGAAGCGCTTGTGTCATCCAGCGTTTTGCTACGCTCTCGCGTGCGCCTGCAAGTTTCCGTCTCGTTGAGTAAAATGGGTTTGCGTTCAAACGTGTTGTTCTACTTGTTGTCCTGGGCTGGGTGGCAGTCCTTTCTTGTTGAAGTATCCCGAAATGGGGTTAAGATGCCTTTATAAATGATAAAGCTGTTAAAGGTACATTTCGTGATTTCAACACGCTGTTTTAATCATTGATCACTACACCTTGAAAAAGCTTTTTTCTCAAAATTTGAGCTGATTCCCATCGGGCGGTTTTGTGTATGAGCAATTGCTCTTTTTCCACGGTCCAATCGGCTACTGGCTTCAAGTTTCCTGGTCCCGTGTACAGACAGAAAATACAATTGCGAATTCTTACAGATGCTACCGAATTTGCATGTAGATTGGCACACGTTGAGTATTAATGTTACCGGTTCAGATGATATAATATCTCAAAATTTTTTTATGCAAGTCGGTGGACTATGCTGTGGAATCAAGAAAGTCCCTTTAATGGCGAAACTATTATTATTTGCTGGAAGCACTCGGCCTTCAGCCTTGTTCTTCCACTGAAATCATGGTATGCCTTTTTGTTTCAATTTGTTCTAAAGAGAGTTATTGGGCTCCCAAAATCCTCGGGCCAAATCATACCTTTTCTCTACTTTGTGCGACCTTTTGTGCTTCTCATACCAAATGGCTGGACTTATTAACTCAAAATTTTTAATCTGATGTTTTCGGTGATTTGATTCCATGTGAGGGAGAGCCCAAGGCTATTATCTTGTTTTGCCCCCATGATGTCCAAGTTGACCAACATACCATCGCAATTTACGAGCTTTATTTTATTCCGTCAGTGAGTTCGGTGGGTCATGACGTCACAGGTGACCAAGACAAGACATTTTTCCTGAAACCTACATGAAAATCGACCATGAATGAATCGGTCACGCACCTTTCTTACTTGTGCTTTGACTGAGTATGATGCATGACTTCCTATCTACCTGCTTCCAATCAATATGAATGGCAAGTAACGAGTCCACGTCGTCCGTCCGAGGTTTGCTGTTCAGATTTTTCCACGTTGGGTGGGGCGTATCTCAGGCTGTGTCCAGGACCAAGCTTCGTGTACCGAACTTACATCACTGTTAGATGTACAGTGTTGTTGGCGTTGCTGTATGCTGGTTCGCCTGTTGAACAGTCTAACAGTGAAACCATATCCAAACTCATAGTAGTGAAAAGTCAAAACACATCATACACAAGCATTTGAGCATTTGCATTGTCATTTTCACGAACAATGACAGCTAGCCTTGTATGTGATGGATTCTGCAATAGCCTGCCCACAAGGGCACAGCATCACAGCACATTTGCATGCAAATGGCTTCATGGATGGCAGTGCCTGGTGCTGCATCATCTCCCGGACAATAGCATTACAATGCACCTGCACGGCAATCCTCTCCTGTCCAGGCTCCGGCTTTTGTTTTCATATTTTATAATCGTTTTACTTTATTTCGATGTTGAATATGAATGCGAATGTAACAACATCACCGACTCGCCGCTCGGACTCGGTTATTGCAAACACTTTGGCGATGTGTGACGAGCTAACTCACTTGTCCATCTCTGTAACAAAATATCCACTACGCTACTATTAATCTCTTCTCACGCGATCAACTGCTTGTATCTGGTGAGAGAGGCAGCCAAACGGCAAATTTGAAACTGTTTGAAACTAACTAAAAATCACCAAATATATTCAATTTCAATGCGTTGTTCTCAAAATTTTCTCTCCCACATTTTTTTGTTGGATGAGAAAAGTTGCTAAAATAGCCGTTTTCTAGCTTATTTGCCCAAAACGGTAAAGGTCTTTGGGTAGATGAAATGCTACTCTGGTTTGCCAAGTGAGTAGAATTTTAGCGGATATTCGCCATTGGTCTAACATATATTTCGCAACCTCTAAATCCCAACTTCAGTAACAAAATATTAATGACCTCGCCTCCGGCTGGTTTCTACACACCTGAAACTCAATGGTGGAACTTCCAGCTTTCCCTCACTGTTACAAGGATTCTATGTTCCTCTTGTCTTACACACCTGAACTCATATTGGGATGACTTCCCACGGTTCCCTCCTGTTAACAATGATCGATACTAGGCTGCCCCTGGTTTCTACCCCACCTGGCACTCCATATTGGGGATGACTTCCCAGCAGTTTCCCTCCGTTACAATGAGTTTTATGGCTGCTCGCTGGTTTCTTACGCACCGGAACTCATATTGGGGATGACTTCCCAGCATGTTTCCGCCGGTTACAATGAGTCGGGCTGCTCCCCTTTTTTCTTAACACCTGACTCATATTGGGGAGGACTTCCCGCAGTTTCCCTCTCCTGTTACAATGATCTATATTTCTAGGCTGCTCACTGGTTTTTACCTCACCTGAACTCTATTGGGGAGACTTCCCCCAGGCCTTTTCCCTCCCTATTACAATGAATCTAGGCTGCTCCCTGGTTTCTTACACACCTGAAATCATATGGGATTGACTTCCCAGCAGTTCCTCCAGGTCATGAGTCCAGGCTGCTCACTGGTTTCTTACACACACTGAACTCATCTTGGGATGTACCTTCCCAGCAGTTTCCATCCCTATTACAATGAATCTAGGGTCCCTGGTTTCTACAAACCTGAACTTCATGATTGGGGGATATGACTTCCCAGCAGTTTCCTCCTGTTACAATGAGTCTAGGTTCCTCGCTGGTTTCTTACCCACCTGAACTCATATTGGGGAGATCTTCCCAGCAGTTTTCCCTCGTTACATGAGTCTAGGGCTGATCCCTGGTTTCTTACACAGCTGACTTCATATTGGGGATGACTTCCTAGCAGTTTCCCTACTGTTACAATGAGTCTAGGCTGATCCCTGGTTTTTACACACCTGAACTCACATTGGGGATGACTTCCTAGCAGTTTCCCTACTGTTACAATGAGTCTAGGTTCCTCGCTGGTTTCTTATGAACCTGAACCCCCAGTAATGGGACAACCTCCCAGCAGTTTAGGTTCCTCGCTGGTTTCTTACCCACCTGAACTCATATTGGGGATGCTTACCAGCAGTTCCCTCTGTTACAATGAGTATAGGTGCTCCATGGTTTCTACACACTCGAACTTCATATTGGGGATGAACTTCCAGCAGTTTCCCTCCTGTTACATGAGTCTGGGCTGCTCGCTGGTTTCTTACGCACCGGAACTCATATTGGGGATGAATTCATAGGCAGTTTCCCTACTGTGACACTGAGTATAGGGCTCCGTGCTGGTTTCTTGCACACCTGGGCTCATATTGGGGATGAGTCTAGGTTCCTTGTGGTTCCTGAACTCATACTAATGGTTCTAACTTCCTAGCAGTTTCTCTCCTGTGTCCAGTGAGTCCAGCCACTGGAAACCAGCGAGGGACACTATGTATTGCAAAAATTATGGTGAAGGAGCTGAACTGGAAATTGAAGCATTCAACCAATGGAATATACATAAAGTACGTATACATGTACATACACAACTAAAAACAAGAGATGTGCCTTTTCATTCTACTGAAGATAGTCAGGCAAGACAAAAAACAAATCAACCACACTACATAAAAATAACTTCCTAAAGGTGAGGTCAAACAAATGTATGGTTTCCTTAAACCAAACTTAAGATGTGAAGATCAACAGTTTGTGCACCTACTAATTCATGCAAAATACAACATTTTCCATTTCAATAATTGTCTTTGAGGACTGGTGATTACTGCTCAATTGGATGTTACCAAAAAAAACCAGTCATGCACTCATGCATGTCTCAAAACATAACACGAATGAACAAAAATACGTATAGATGCAAACATAAATCTACATTTGCTAAACTGGCTTATTTTGGGGGTTTCCTCTTACTGATTCTACTTTAAATGTCCAACAGTTGACCACCATTGCTAAAAACTTGCAAATTTTTTATTTTAATTTGGAACACAGATTCAGGTCAGATACAATGTTACAGTTTACATAACCACACAATACCAGTACTGATGATTGATAACTGAGATTGTTGAAAGTAATGACACAAATTTAAAAAACAAATAATAAGAACACAAAAACACAAATGTTTGCTGTTTCTTAGTTAGGCAACCAGCAGTCACTGTGGAGGAAAACTAATTTTTAACAAACACAAGCAACTTGGGTCGTTCCCCCAAAATCACAATGTCTCAAGAGCTGTTTAACGTTCAGCAATCCAAAATGGCCTGAGATGAAAACTGCTTGAATTAAAGGTCACCCTCCTATAACGTCTGAAAAGATGACGTTCGCCTGAATTGGGCAGAGAGATCGGCTGATTAAAATGGCCTGAAGATAGCATTGTGCTTGAGCTTTGAGACGTCATCCAAAATGGCCTGAAGATGGCCACAGCAGAGTAGTGGAATTTGAGCCATCCAAAAATGCCATCAAGATAACTCTTGCTCTGGCTGGAGTTTTGAAAGCCAAACCATCCAAAATGGCCTGAAGATGGCCACAGCAGAGTGGTGGAAGTTCAGCCACCCCCAAAATGCCTTCAAGAAACTCTTGCTTAAACTGGAGTTTTGAAAGCCAAGCCATCCAAATGACCTGATGATACCAAGTAAGCTCCTGAAAATTCTACAATCCCAAATCAATGAAACTTCACCTTTTTGTGAACATTTGGGAAAGCCCAAATCTTCTGAAAGCTGTTTTTTTTTTCATTTTCAGAAGATACTTTACTTGCAATCACACAGCTCTTTGGTCATGTTAGTGAAATTGATCCAAGTACAAGACAGGCAACTGAGTAAAACACACAACTCAGCAAACATTAATCAACAACAGCAATGGTCTCTTTTAGTTGTGTGTTAAATGTACTAAAACACTTTACAAGAAATAAGTTAACAGACACTGTACAAAAAGGTCAGTTCAGGGGAGTGGGGTCGTTTTTGCTACCAAGCGCACCAACCTTTTTTTCCCCATGATTGCTGGTTCAAACAAAACAATTTTGTGGATTTAAGTTACTCTATGAAAAGTTTTACAAAGATCTTAATTTCAAAGGGGGGATGGAATCATGGGAAGGAGGCTAAAGATCATGGTGCACTTTAACTATGTTGTTTTTTGTTTTTGTTAATGTTATCACTTCTACCTTCACACTTAAATACTGAGATAGATACATGCAAGCAAAAGCCTTTTGTGCCTAAAAAAGGTTACTGTAAAGTCCATAAATTGCATTAAATTTCTTTTTAAATACCATGGTGGTTAATTTATTTCCACTGGAATACATTTTGGAGATATCCAAAACTGAGTTAAGATTTTCTCTTCCCCCCCCCCCCCCCACCTCCATTTTGCAAAGACCATATGTGGGAGATTTTCTTCTTACCTTCCCTGACACCCATAAGTACACAAGTTAACACTGTGAAACAAGACTATTAAATGTGTGCTGTGCCATGATGTAGACTATGTGTATTTGTGCCATGTTTTCTTTCACACTCAAATGCACGCATACACACATGCACATACCTGCGCACGCACACATAAATACACAAACAAAAACAGCAAAGAAATGTGCTAATTCTTCAAAAAAGAATGTATTAAAAGGTTCCAACAACAACAGAGTAAAAATGGTGAAATAACTTAAAAGTGCATAAATTGGGGCTAATGCTCGAATGGGCTGAAAATAAAACTGCAAAAATTTGGACAAGGAAAAACCTCAATTCGGGTTAAAACCTGAAACTGCCATCTGTGAGAGTGAGTAAAAATGTAAAATTGACTGCAAGAATTTACAATATATACAAGAATTTGGTTTTGTGCTGTCCATATTGGAACTTGACAAAAATGGTTGACCTTGGTAAATTTGCATGTAAATGTCCAATTGAAAGATGTGTATTGAACCATGCTCAAACTATTTGTTCTAATATTAGGCTATTTCCCACAAGTTAAAATGGCATGAACATTGTAAAAAAAATTACAATTTGTGTCATTTTTTTAGTTATCTATATTAAAGGCTGACTCAGAGATTTTGAAATATAATTGTTTTGTGTAGTAATTAAAAATAGTCATCTAGAACTAAAGATAGTCACCTAAAATGCTTAATTCCAAAATTCGAGATGAATCGGATGTTTCGTTTTCATGCAGTAAACATTATTCACAGTGTAACAGTGCCATAGGATACCGTGTATACGAAAGTTCCGGATCCGGAATTTTACAGCAAAGTTGTGATTTTCTATATGAAGGACTTTGATTTGAGCTTAGCTATGTCACACAGTGATTATATATCAATGGCGGATCCAGGATTTGAAAAATGTCAAAATTACCGGGGGGCTGAAAGGCTGTAACTGGTCCAAAATAGCTAAAAATGGGCTGATTTTGCAAGAATTTGCAGAAATACCGGGAGGCGCGCGCGCCCTCCCTGGATCCGCGCCTGTATATGGACAAGCTTTATGTATATGCAAAAAACACGATTTGTTTGAAAATTGAGTGCGCCCTCATCGGGAAATCTCTGCAGAGATGCCAATGGGAGTTGGAAGAAAAATCTGAAAATGCGAACGGAGGGAGCGAAGCGACCGTAGTATCGCCCCTAACGGCCGGGGGTCCAGGGGCCCGCTTAAGGGCCAAGCCAGGGTTTCTGCACATTAGAAAACTACAGGAAGACCATTTCTGAGAGTAAAATATCATTCCAAAAAAGTTAAAATTAACTGTAAATGTGAAGAATGGGGCTTAGTTTTGGGTCCAAATCATCTCACTACTAGTCATGCTTGTTTGATCGAATTCAACTTTCAGGTAATAAAAGTAAACATAATGACAATGATTACTGATACAAGACACACTTTGGGGCTTTCCTTTGCAGTTCATTTCCTTGGCATCAAGTGATAGCTACGTACGGCTTTACGCAGTTGCAACCATGCAATCAGTCTTAGAAATTTTGATCCATTGCAGCAATGGATCAAAATTTTGAAGACTTGCCGTCACTAAAACACTGTTTACAACCTACCCACTGAAGTTGTCTTCCTATGTAAACTGCAAAGTTATCGCCTTTCTCTTTGAGTAAACGCCATTGAAACGTGTCCTTTACTCCTCGATGTCTTTTAAATTGTTTCCAAGGCTTTTAAATTCAATTTCCATGTTCATTTTGTCGCTTGTATGTATACCACGTCGGTATTTTTCCGAAGAGTTGTAATCTGACATGCTTTGCTAATATGCTAGTCTCTTACACAAAATCGCGATGAAAGCAACCTATTTAATACACTGATGTTCCTATGTACTTTTGAGTGCATCAGAATCTGAGAGATCAGATTATGATAAACAAGAATTCCTTTAAAAATCTCCATCTACGATCAAACAATAAAAAATCAGAAAAATAAAAAAATCTGAAAAATATAGAAAAATCGGATTTTAATCCCGAAATGTAAAAAAATCGGATTTCCGACTCTCTGAGTCAGCCTTTAAATGCGCAAGCAACTTTAGTTCAAAATTTTGCTGCATATTGAACCCACCTGTTCTCAAAATAAGAGTTGAATTGCTATATATAGACCCCATTTCAGCTACTGGGTGAAATTAATTCAAAGCCAGTAAGTATGATACTAGTATTAGTATGATTATGCAGCATAATATGACAGGTACCGGGATGATCAAGTGGTTAATAGTGAAAGAAAATATTTTCCTGAGATGTGCACCTGTACCGTTTCCCAAATTTTATGGGCGATTATAGTGCTGGGACGTGTTGGAGTTCTTGCATGCCTTCGGCATAATTAATGGTTCTGCGATACAGAAGAGGGATCTACAAAATAACCTATAAAATATGTCGGTGCCTTGTGTATTTCCCTGGGCATTTGCGGCTATTTAAATGTAAAAAAAATTAACTGTGGTACATCTTCATGTAAACAATTTATTTATCTGTTTACATATTATTTCCTTCAAGAACAAATGCGGTAAAGGGTGTATGACAGAACACGATACCGGTACAATTAGAGACCACTGTCTTCAGGCTAGTGTGCCTATTTGTCTCGCGTCTGTCTAAACATGGCACCAAATGGCTACAGGGCCAATCACATGTACATTAAACTTCCCGAGAGTAGTTATTGGGTTACAGGGCAGGTTCCCGCCAGAATTGCTATGTCTCGCTAGCTGTCAGCATGGTTCAGCTTCACTGCGCGAAAACAATGAAACCACTGAAGCGAGTCTAAAAGAAGTAGCCAACAAAGTCATGGAAAGTGTTAAGGTTGAAGGTTTAAATTCTTTGAATAGTAGGCAAGCGTGCTATACCATGAACTAAAGGAAGATGCACATATCAGGAGGAAAATACATGTTATTATAAAACAGCATGAACAATTTGGTATTAAAACAAGTTGCCAGTTTACTATGCACCAAGTCAACAGGGAAATATAGTGAAAACCAGGGATATAGCTATTGCCGGTCAGTGGCGGGTGGCCATGAACAGGCACTCTGCTCCCCACTGCCGGCCACAGAAGGATTTGGGAGGTGCCGACGGCACATTACTCAGTGAAAATGAAAAATTACCACAAAATTGGCAAATAAACAACATAGTTTGACCATAAGTCCCAAGATTTACAGCCGGCACTCGAAGTAGTCTAGCTATAACCCTGGTGAAACACCCATAGACATGGCATCGTAAGAAATTTCCAAGGAAATTGCAGAATACCTTAATGCAAGCACTTGTCACCCTGTATGTAATCCAACACGGGACACAATAAATGAGATGAAAGGTCACATTTGATGTCTTTATGTAAACTTTGGCATTATTGGAATAGTCCAATTTTTTAAGATCACGCATCAATTGCCATGAAATTTTGAAATTTTTGATTTTTATATTCGTTTTTAATTTGTTTTAAAATGATCTTTTAAATATCGCAGCCATGCGGCTTAAAAATCCAAATAGTAACAAATTATTACATCCACGTTTGATAAATGTTTCCTTTATAGACTTCCACCTATCTTTAAATATTCTGCAAAGTTTTTGCAGCAAGAATGCAGACTTATAAATTTGTACAGGAACAAATTATATTTATTTCTGGCCTTACACTAACAATACCCCTAACCCTAAGGCAAAAAAAATGTTACATGCAGATCTTTGAAGGGGGTACATATGGAACTCTTGCCCAGTTGGAATCTATGAAAATCAGGCTGATGTTATAGTATATGAACATTCTGTGATGCCAGTAAATTTAATGTTATACATTTTCTGTGGTCTTCACTTCTAAAACATAATTGGGATCTTAAAAAATTGCTTAGATTTTTATAACTTCCAAGACCACGCTTTGTCATCATTTTTAATTGTTTTTAACCCCCAGTCACCCTTTCACATCATATTAGACCAACATTCCACAACAATAATTCATTATTTTAAAACAAAAATAAATTCAGTTACTTTAACACCTCAAAATCAAGACTTTTCCACAGCCCCTTCTACCAGCTATTGTGGTCATGTTGATTTATGCTTTCTCATGTACAAGGAAATAACGCATGTTGGCGTGACCTCCCAACTGACATACTCCAAGCTTTATGGCCTAATTTATTTTTAACATCCCACAGACTGCTATTTTGCTTAGATTTTAATCTTCAAGCTAGGACACACATCCGAAAGTTTGCTATTTTAATTAGATTTTGACTTGAAGAAATGATACATCCCATAGTTTTGCACTATTTTGCCATAGAACATATCCCCATGATAGTTACTATTTACTTTGAAACTGAAGAAGAGGATATATTCAATAATTGACCTATTTTGCTTTGATTTTAACCTTGAAGATTGGACACAACCAATAGTTTGCTTACTTGATTTGAACTGTGTGTAGGACAAAATCCTGTTAGTTTGTTATTTTGCTCTGGGATTTTAACCTTAAGATGGACACACCCATAGCTGCCTATGTGCTTTGAATCTATGAAATGAAAGGACATATCTGCTTGTAGTTTGTATTTTGCTTGCGCTTTAATTGAAGATTGGACATGACCCATAGTTTGCTATTTTGCTTTGATATCTAGTGAAAGGACTAATCATGTAGTGTGTTATTTTGCTTGAGAGTTCTTTTGAAGATTGCGACACAACCCATAGTTTGCTATTTTGGCTTAGAGTTTTGACTACAACATATAGGCAAAGTCCTAGTTTATAATGACAAATTACTGTCCTGCAGATAAGGGCTCTATCCAAATTTGAATA
Source organism: Ophioderma brevispina (assembly GCA_023653785.1). Lineage (NCBI taxonomy): Eukaryota > Metazoa > Echinodermata > Ophiuroidea > Amphilepidida > Ophiodermatidae > Ophioderma > Ophioderma brevispina. The sequence continues at coordinate 77,953 of JAMKCH010026799.1, forward strand.
AGCATGCCATATCTATAGAGGTGTCTAAGTTATTAATCCTTGACAAGTGGCCAGGCAAACAACCATAAACATGACACATGAAAATGTATCAGAGCCACAGCAAAAAAGTGAAGCCAACTCTTTGTAATGGAGAAGTGGTAACAGACACACACGTGTCTAAAACAACAGCCGTATGCAACTCCGATGAAGAAACTGACAGCTGTGACGTTGCAGGATGACTGTCTTGTAAACCGATGACGTTTGTGGCTACTGGCAGATAGCGTACAGGGGGAAGAAACAGGGGTAAATGGTTAGGCGGAGACATCAGAAAGGTGTAGAGTAGTAATGCAAATGCGCTACACATGGGGCTAAATGAAGCAGACAGAGGCAACATGACCATACAGGTCCAGTTGATTTCGCATACTGAATAAGAACACCAAATATGACATTAGGACAATGTATATTTACTCTGACGAGCAATATATTCTCCAGATATTATGGGGTAACACCATGACCTTCTTAAGAAATTCAAAGAGTTATTACCAAATTATGACTTAACATTGTAAAATGGCATTTATGCCGTAATTGAGTGCAACTAAAATATGTGGAACATTTGACATCACAATGGCCAGTACCAAGTTCAAGGATAACAAACAATATTTTGGCCCAGACAAAACAGACTTTGCATTCATACGACTTACAAACGCTACTGACCATTTAATATTTTTCTTTTTACAACACCTGCAGTTTCTCTGACAAAAATGGACATTAGACTGTACAATGACAAAAGGACTCAATGCAATTGCCACAATTACTTGGCAACATGCCAAACACAAATGCGATGATTTGTAAGCACCAGTAGTAACAACTTAAACAGGATCAAAATTTACAACCACGAACTTACAGATACCATTAGTAAAAATACAGCAACATAACAACAATTACAACAACACCCACAACAAGAGATCTCTACAGGGACAAGCAATCAGAAGACAAATCACAGAGAATCCTAACATAAACTGATTCTTCGATCCCTGTGTGCAAAAATGAGTTTACAGTTATACCATGGCCAAAACTTAGGACTGACAGAACCAATGCAACTGCCGCATAGGCACTCGGCTCCACTACTTCATACCTAATGCAAAAGAACCTGTTTAGTGCATCAATTATCGCAGGCAGGAGATAAAGCACCATTGATGCCAGACGGGGACTCACAGAGACACGAAGGGACAGGAATCCCTATGCCACCTACTGTCTTCGTCGACATCCACCTCGCGCCCCAGCCCCCCGCTATTCCTCCCTACGGACGATATGCGGCCATGTTTGGCATGGTTTGCTGTGCCCAGAAATGCTGGCTGCCCAGGCCTCCTCTGCAAAGGCGACAGCCTCATGATTGGGGGCCTGGAAAGAATGGCTCTTTTGTTAAGGGGGCATCGATGGCCGCCATCGGATCCGTTCTGACCGTTTAGCTCCATGGGAGGATTTATGTCGCTATTGAGGTAAATAGATTACGAGGAAATGTCACTTGATGAAATTTGGAAGAAGCAAAAAAAACAGAACGGAAGACACAATGAAATAGCAGCATTGTATGATGCACAAAAAAAAAAAAATAAGAAAATAGGCTACACCATTCTAAATGCCAAATTCAAGCATATATCAAACTAATAATAGAATAGTCAAGGTACAATAACAGAATTAAAACGGAGACTGTAAGTTTTCTTACAAATCATGCCCCAAAATGATACATAATGATTGTAATGTCAACATTCTCTTCCTCCTTCATAACCTACGATACCTTAAACTCTAAAGGTACAACGAGGAGTTTTGAGGCCACCCAAATATTGTGTCATTATTGTGTCATAAGTAATTCCTATAGATTAAACACTCAAGTAGATTTCCTTCCTTGATTGGCTCAGAATGTCTTAAAGAGGAGCAAAAAAAAGGTATTTTGATTACTTATTTATTTCATATAAAACATAGGCTGAATTGTCGTATTTTGCACCTTTACAAAATTAGAAATTTCACAATTTTGTACCCAAGAAGCAAAATTTTCTCAGCTTAATCCTTTCAGATGGGAGAAGTTTTGTGAGGAAAGCTTACCTAAGGGCAAAAATCAGTATCTTTAAATTTTTAGGGCCACCCGAGATAAATTCTCTCATGCACCTTTAAGTTCCTTTCCAGGAGACCCCTCACATTTCCACAGCAGATTTAACAAAGATTTCAAACCCATCGATCATGACCATCACTAAGCAAACGCATAGTTAGCTACTGTTAGAACTCTCTATGACTAACGATGCACCGACTTATTGAGCGTTACGATTCGTCTGTTAAGTGTCTGTGAAATCCACCTCATGTTTGTATTCATATGACTAGATGTGATCCACACAGGCCAAACTAAGGGCAATTTGAAAAAAGATAATTAATCAAGTGTCTGCCCCCCCCCCCCAATGTAAACTCTTGCAATATATTTTTTTTAATTTTTAATGTTTTAGCTCCATACTTTTGCTATATTTCATTTCCAAATTCACCGCCTTTGACCTTGGATAAGACCATGATCACATGGACAAAACTGGGACACCTGCCAAACAAACATCACTCTCATTGGGATTGTCTGTGTAATATACGATAATACTTCAAACAAGCAATAATGCTCATGACTTATGACCTACCGATAGGTGAACCCCGGTTCATCATCCAGTCGTAGTCATCCCAATGGCGCCCCGGGATATGACCTTATACTATCTTGCAGTGTGTCGTCCCGGGCTGAGAATTCAATCTGGTGTGATGACACACCATCTACCCCATCATGACCTGTAAAGAAAGAGAAATAAATAGTGCCAATTTGTGTGCTTGTTTTCAACAGTTCTTTGTTTTAAAAAGAGATAATACCTACTTTAGTCCCTCATGCTATTATTTTGAAACCTACAAATTTAAAGAGGACACTGGCACATCTGAAAATAGATCGCGCCCTCAAGATTCTTCAAAAATTGATATTTTCAATGAGTTGTAAGCTTGTTACACATTATCCCTCACCTGGAAATAGATAAGACCTCCAAAGCAGACACCCTGGTTGGTAAAAGACGATTCATAAAGGACTCGAGTCCATCTTTTCAGACAGACAATTGAAATAGTGCTTAACACAAGAACACATGCCAGAGTGTTCCCAAGGACCATTCCACCCTGTTTGACCGCGTCTGTGATCTTTGCGGTTTTAATATCACCGAGTACGAGTCTATAGATCAGTTCGTTCAACTTCGATGCACTGTGCAGTGCTTACGGAGCCCGATATATCGAGCACTTGCTGCCAAGCAACTCAACACAATCCGCTGCAGCTGAACCCCAGTTAATAATGAATATTAACAATCGGTTGCAGTACCGCATGCAGAACTGGACAGGCCGACCTAATTCGAGCCAATGCAACTTACCGAACGCACGTTAGCAGTGTAGTATGAACGAACCTTATGATGTAATTTAATAAACACATTGTTGATTAAGTTAGCCTACAAATTACCTGGTATGTCTTCGCCTCTATCAATGCCCTGTTGCGTTGTTTGGACGTATGTTATGTTGTGTGTAAAATAGACCCTCTATTCTTCCAATAGCCTAGATAGACTATCATTTGCGAGCAAAATTGAAGACATTCATATTTGTGCGAAAATGCGGTCAGTGCACTTTAACATAAATACCCGGGAGCTAGAACACATTTGTAACACATCTCAAAGTACAAAAGGTTTTGAGTGATTAAATATGTTGTTGACAGACTGACAGGAACCCTGAACGTGATTCTTAAGATGCCGCCAGTGGCTGCCTTAAGGAGAGGGGGCCAAAACAGAGTTTGTACAGCGGGGTCAAATTGGTAAATTGATCCATCAGTTGAAAGCCACACACTATGTTATGTGTCATAAACATAAGGATTCAGCAAAAGGGAGTAGTTGGTATATTGACAGCCTAAAGTTTCAGAGTTTAGGCTTACAAAACAGCAAAAAATCAATAAAAAGCGTCAATTTCAGTGTGCTACAGGCGTCAAATTTTAAAATTGCCCTCCGATTTGGATAAAAAAATCGTGCAAATTATAGATGGACCTCATAGGATAAAATTAAGGAATATAGATAAAAAAAAAACTTTTGAGTGTCTCAAATGCTTGCTTTAAGAAGTAAGGGGGGGGTAACAAGTTCAATCCCCATTGAATGCCAATGGACGTTGACTTCTGCTGCCCCATACATCGGAAACTAATCGTTTAAGACAGTCAAAACTATCCTCTGTTAATCATATGAACTCCACAATAATTTGCACCAGTTTTATCCAAATCGCGAGCAACTTTAAAATTTGACCACGGTACAACTGAAATTCACCTTATGATTTGATTTTTGCCTGTTTTTAGCCTATACTCTGATGAAACTTTAGGCTCTTGTACATATTACAAACTATACCCTTTCTGTAATCCTTATGGTAGACACATAACATAGATGTGCTTTCACATGATTGCGATCAATTTACAAATTGACCCCTGTACAAACTGTTTGTTTTGGCACCCTCTCTTTAAGGCCACCATGTGCGGCACTTAAGAATCAGTTTTCAGGGGTTCCGCCCGTCAGTCTGGTCAACATATTTTAATCCTCAAAACCTTTTGACTTGAGATGTGTTACAAATGGTGCCTAGCCTCCGGGCGCTATAGCCAGTGTATGTTAAAGCATTTGGGTGTTTACTTTTTATTTACTGCCCATTGAAATGTATGCATATATTTAAGTGGTGTTATATAACAATTTATTTTTCATTAGGTGTTGACTTCATACTTGCTACTTTCATATTACATGGGAAGAACATACTTAACTTTGTCATTTAAGTTGCGTGTGAAAACTTGTATTAAACCTTAAAAATGTGGTGGTAGAGAGCGTGGTTGGAGTCGGCAAGAGTTTTAAAAATTATATGACAAAAAAATGTCTGTCTGGGTTACATTATACATTTTTACAAAAAAGAAAATCTAGTTAATTAACAATTTCCTTTAAATATCAACTTGTTTCAAAAGTACATAGGATACTGAGCCAAACAAAAAAAATCTGGACGGATAAGGATTTTATAACAAAGTTTGATTTTCTATAGGAACAACATTGATTTGAGCTTAGCTATTTCCATAGCAAGAGTTTGTGGACAGCTTTATATCTGAGAAAAACTTGATTTGTTAGGTGAATTGAGGTCCCCCCCATTTCATAGAGGAAATCTCCAAGTCAATGGCTATCTCCACCAGTTCATCTGTAGTGCCTATTACATCCTCACCCTGCCACTTGAGTGTGCTATAAAGTCTATTTTAAAGAGCATGAGCGAGATTTCCAGGAAGGAGGAAGCGCCCCCAATTTTTACCGAACCCCGGGTTTGATACAATAGTTGGAACTGCTTACCCATGTATATAGATCACACATGAAGTGAATAGTGAATACGCTTGTCTTTAGGCTAATAAGATGTGATAGTAGTTTCTGTCGCTGCACGACAGAAGTCCAGCTATGGTTTTCTATGGGGAAACTATTTACGATTAGCAGGCAAGTTCAAAATTGAGGTTTCGGTTTTCTTTTGCCCCGTTTGTCCAATAAACCTTCGAATCGCTTCTCAGGTAGGTGTCTACAAGCCGATCCACAGTTGTAAAATTTGAGAGAAATGGATCCTAAAAAAAAATCTCCTCCTGTCAATTTAAGTGAAGAAAAGATCCTCAACTTTGATGAAATCACTCCTCCATGTTACAGGGCTACAAACCTGCCATTGGCGCCATTGCCCTATTATAAAGTCGTATTGTATGAGAAAAGATACAACGTTTGATTGAAACACACTCCTCCAGTTACAGAGGCTACTATCCCTGTATGTGGACGTAAGCACTATGAAAGATAAGTATTGTTATATATATTTTCTTCAACAAATCTAATGTAATAACTGTACGACCCTAGTATAGCTCCCACCTGTTTTTTTTTAACCTGAAATTAGCTGAAATTTAAGGTGTTCGGTGGGATTATTATGGGATTGATGAAACACCCGCACCTCAACAATTCAGCCTTTCAGAGCTAACTTATTCCAGATATTTGCAAGTGTTAAAGAGCCTGTGTGGATCAACAAAGACTTGCTAAATGAACTACAGCATTAACCTAATAAATTTTGCCCTTAAAGAAAATACAGGATAGAATCATTATGTTTGGTAGTAACAAAAATTGTATGGAATCTATTGCCTTCCAGCCAAAAAAGAAAAAAAGAATATGGTGTGCGGTAATTGGATATCTACTATTCTTAGATTCTTTCAAAATTGGGTGTGGGATTTTAATCAAGCATTGGGACTATACTTGGGTCAGTACAGGAATAATAAGTACATAATACTAAGTAATTAATAAGTACATGGCTTCTGCTAACACAATAATAGAGTAATGTCTCTTCTTACAGTGCCACCCAACCAAACCATATAGAACCAGAGACAAAATCTGCACTTACACCCACCAGCAAATAAGCTACCTATGGTCTAGATCACCATTTTGCATTATGACAAGACTTTCAGCAATTACATGTAGGAGGTTCTTTTAACAGTCAAAACACTTGTTAAAGTTAATTGTACAGGCAAATGCTTTAGCGGAAATAACCATTTTTACTATGAGTGACTGCCATGAGCCAGGGGACCTTACATAAACAAGTTTACAGTATAAGGCTGTTCAATTATGCATTTTCAATTTCAGCGTGTTTTAGGGGGGAAATCCGGTATAATAGTGTACAAGTATATAAATTTACCGTATTCGGCCAGCACTATGAACAGACAATATACGGTATTAGGGCGGACAGTACTAACATTATGCCGGATAAAAAATATCCATCGAAATAGATGGATATTGGTATATATTCCGTAGATCGAGGCGGCACAAAAACACAACGGCATTACACAATAAAACACAACGGAATTTGTTGAGAACGTATACACAGGAAGTTGTGAGGGAATAGCATTGCCGCCAGATAAGGCAAATACTAGCGACAAAGGTTGAAGGAGGACATAATGAAAAATTGACCAAATAATTATTATTACGAGTAGCCGATCATATAAGACAGCGGGTGGAGCAGGATGATATGTCCCGCTGGACTCAGAGTCCATTTACAACTGGTGAAAAGGAATGTAGGGCAGTCCATGCAGTGACTCGTCAGGCAACGTTAGTTTTACGCCTTATTCCGTTGTCTTATGGAGCCGGACTATGGACTCCGGGAGGACCACATCTCCTTTTACTCGATCGATCCGGTCCTGAGTGCACAGGGTATGAGATGGTATGTCATAAACTAGAATTAAACGCTTTCTGCTTGCGCTATTCGCCTTTCTCCTCCCTATCGCAGCTCTTTCTTTATTTTTTCGCCCACGTTCCTTTTCCTCGGATTAACCTTTCTGCGCATTATTCCACATCTCACGCCCCCACCCCCTAAGGCTTGCCCTCACTTTGCTACGTTATGCCTGATCGCTATCTTTGATCTTTGTTTGCATGGAACGTCCACACCCCGCTCCTCTCACCTTCCGTTCGTTACCTCCTTCCCCCCTCTCGCCCTACGCGTTTGACGTTCATCTGATGTTCCCCCCCTTTTTCCTACTCACTATATGTCCCAACTCTCTCGCATCAAATAGCTCCTTTCAGGCTCCTCTTATTTTTTTCGTTTCCTTTAGTTCTTCTTGCCCTCCTATCCAGATCCCAGTATCTTTTGGACACTCTTTCTTTTCATATCCCCAGTGACATAGCTTTACCCCCGCACACGTCCCGCGTCCGCTTCCTCCTGACGTCTACCCTTCTTTTCTCTTTCTCTCCCTCTCATTTGGCGCAACCTCTCCCGTCTTCGGCCCGGAGTTCGCCTCCCGCACTCTGCCCTTACCCATTCCAATTACATTTCATTCCAGCCCCTCCCGCACCCAGTCGTTCTTGTCCTATTTCAACTACCATCCTCGGAGCCTTCCCATCCCTTGCTCGTCGACTTTAGCCCCGTACCAGTCAGGCCCCCTCACCTGCTTTCACCCCGAAACCCCTTCTCTTATAGTTATTTTGTTTCTCGGGCCTCTCGTTTGTGTCCCCCGCCCTTCTGTTCTGTTTGACTCTACTCATCCACCCCTACCCTCCTTCCATCGTCCGTTGACTCATATCGTTTTTCCAGCCATACCTATCACTGCCAGCCCCGGCCATCCTCGCACCTCCACCCCTTCCGAGTCCCCTCCCTCTCTCTCTTTCTCTCCCGCTTGCATCATCTGGTTCTTCTCTGTCCCCTCTTTCCAATTACGCCCCTTTGTTCTTCCCTCCTGCTTTGTGTTACTTTACCTTTCTATTACCTTTCGTACCCTTACTATCTCCTCTGTCTCACATTTTATCACCTAGTATTCAATGTTTTTTTAGTCAACCGCAATCTTATGTTGCTGTTCATTACTTTTTTTTTTTTATTCCGTGATTCCCGTCCCGTTTCCTCAACCCACCTTCAACTTATCACTCTTGGGATCTACGCCAAGAGTCAGCCGTACACATCTTGTTCCACGCCCTTGTACCTTTTGTATCGTGCAAGAGTCACCTATATTCTTCCTTTGTTCGCGACCCGGAATTTGGTTGGTATGCTTCTCGTTACCCGCCCAAGACCCTCTAACTACATCCTTCCAACCCCCCCCCCCGTTCGCATTCCGTTCACCATGTACTCCTTTTTCTCCACCTACTTCAATTATGAATTTTCACTCCTCCACACCCCGTCTCCCTCCCTATTGTCTCTTCCTCCCCAGCGTTCCCCCTCTACTTATTCCACATCTCCCAATCGTATTGCTCGCCTTTACTTAAATTCCCCCTAGTCTTTTGACTGCAGTTTTACTGTACCTGCTTGTCTGCTCCCTCGCCAATCCCGTAGCCCTCCTCTCTTTACCCCTTCCCTCCTCTCATTGGCAGCTCAAACCTACTGTCCCGAACCCTTCTCCCTCCCTCCCCAGCTTTCCCTTTTTATCACCCTCATTTCCCTCCTACCTTTTTGCCTTCTGACCAATACATACTTCTTGTTCCCCTCTCTCACGGTTCCCCCCTATGTTTACCCACCCCATTCCTTTTTTCTCCTTGTATACTATTTTCTTCTTTTGAACTGCCTCCTCCCACTGAATTTACGTTGCCGTGCGACCCTCTTTGCTACATCTTTCTTCGACTTCCACTTCACTATCTTTCCGCTCTCCTCTGCCCCCTACTCTTCCTCATCCTTCAGCTTTACCTCTAGTCCCTAATTCGCCCTTTTCTGCCTTAATCCCTACATACCGTCTCTCCCCTCTCCGCAATGCCCCTAACTATGATATATGTCTAAATCGTTTTCGCGCGCTCCGTGCCCTCCCTCTTCGTTCCCCCTGCCGCACTCTTACCTGTTACTTTCTGCACCCTTAAAATCGCTGGCAATTTATTCAAACCCCTTCCACACCTTCCAGTCCCCTTTAACCCAATCCTCTGGTCGCCATATATACGTAATCCCTGTAGCCTTCGTTCCCCATCCTATCTTGGATACATTCGCGTCCGTGTTTGCACCCCTCCTGGTACTTTTTGGTTCTGTCTAGCTTCCCTCTACCTCTCTCCTCTCCTCTTCATCCTCCCGCTCCTCTTATTTTCACCAATCTATTGCTACCGTGATTCCACTTTTGTTTCCCTTTCAACCTCTAGATTCTCTACACACTCCTCTCTGCTTATCGCCTTCGCCCCGATCTTCTGGCCACTCCTTTCATGCCCTTGTTTTATCACCTTCTGTGCTTGTTTTTTTTAAGGCCCCCCCCTTTCATACCTTTGTTTTCTCCTTTCCTCACTTTCTTGTCCGTCCTCACATTTCAAACGCTCCCACTGTTGCACTCCTTCATCCCCGTTTCTCACATTTCCTCTTATTTGGTCTCTTCCTTACCTTTTTGTCCCTCAATTTTGCTTTAACCTTCCCCCCCGCCCGGACACCTTCTCCCCTTATCTTAACACCCCTGCCTAAATAGGATGCTATTATTCACTTTTCGTGTCCCCTATTCGTCTGCGCCTCTCATTTTTTTCAGGCTTACGTAATCCACCTATCCGTTCCTATTCGCACGTCCCCCCTCCACCCCATTCCCCCTAGTCTCTTTCCCTTTTTTCACCCATGATTCTGGCGTTTTGGTTTTCTCTCCGTACCATCGCCTAACTTTCTCGAATCTTATCCCCTCTTCCCTCCAGCCTAATATCCCCCATACCTTCATCTTTGTTTCCTCCCCTTCCAGCCCCACCTTTCCCAATTCCCTGCCCTCCCTACTCCTATGTCCCTCCTCGTACTTCTTCCAACACGCCCCTTCTTTGACCTGCTTTTCTGTCCTTTTGGACCCACCACTTCCACATCCCCAACGCCTCAGCACTCTCATTTGATCCTTCCCACCCCCTAATACCGTGCCCGTCCCCTTACTACTATCTCCTCCCCGTCTGAGCGCCTCTCTTCTATTCTCCGTTTATTAGCTCCACGTTGCCTCTGTATCCAAACTGCACTTTGATTCCCCGTTTCTTCTAATAGCCTTTTCCCTCCGCCTATCATCTCCTAGTTTTTTATTTTTCTGACTCTGGTGCCAGCCGGTTTGATCGCTCAATTGGTTAAGTCCTTCGGGTTTCCATTACCATTCACCATTCCATTGGGCTCTTAGCTTCAACATGACTTCTCTCTTTCTTGTATCCAGGATAACTATTGAGACCATATCCGCGTTATTAGCTTACTAAACAGCTGAATTTACGGATAACACAATCCAGGCAATTAGCCCTAATCCTATACGATGCGGATACGGGTACGTATATATACGAATATCCCACTTAAACACCTGCATGATTAAATGTTTATTGTATACTTGAACAGAGTATTTTTGATTTTTAACAGTTTTAATTTTGTGAAGCAACAGGTGGAGGATGAATTTCAAAATTGCCATTTGCCAAATATTGACCAGTACGTGACATAGATGATGACCCACAAGTTCAAAATGTACAGGGTGTCAAAAAAAAAACATTACCCTAAAAGTCGCCCCAAATATCAAGTCTTTATTCAACATTTATGACAAATTATTTTTATATTGGAGAAAGATTATTCATTAGCTTTTCAATACAGAAAATTCGAATCTCGAAATGACGGATTGTGGCCACTTGCTAACACGGGCAGGTGTTTTATGCGCTACACACTACACGATATTGGCTATTTGGATGGTGTACTTCTGCCTCTTTAAGTTTCTTAGAAACTTGCATTGAAATTACCCAATTGACATTGCAAAGGTTTAGAGAAATATGCTGCAACATAATCATACTTCAAGACATATTCTAGAGCGATCCAATTTAGAGAATAACAAAGACCTATTAGGAGGCATATGCAGTTAAGCAACTGATTTATAATGATCAAAATTTGTTAAATTCAGGTTAGTGTTTGAAATAGTTATGCATAATTGAATCCTGTCTGTGTGTGTTATAGATGAACAAAAACAGATTGTTCTATTAATGGCCACAATTCATGTAATTTCGAGGCCCCAAGCAAAACAGGGTCTCGGTATTGAAAAGCTATGAATAATAATTTCCCAATATGCTAAAAATAATTTGCCATAAAATCTATACTATAAAGATCAAAACTTCGCCATGTTGGTTTCTATAGGAGGCTGACATGTTGACCACAGGAGGCCGCCATTTTGACCGCCATGTTAGAATGTGTACCGTGTGATTCAGGTGATCCCCTCCCCATCGTGACTGCCCGATTGCTCGCGGGTTATGTATTCACATTGTTCAAATGCTGATAGATGATAAATTTCATGGAAATTGCCAAAAAAAACGGTGTGTAAACAGTCAGTTAATGCGATATTGAATGTCGGGAGAGTGACAAATAGTAAATACGTAAATTTATTAAAAATGACGGCTACCTTCGTCCCGGGTACGTAGTTATTATTCATGTTAGTGGCTTAATTATGACATTGCTCCAGTGAAGTTGGACCCTATTGATAATCAGTCGACATGTAAAATATTTACTTCCTGGGTGATAAAAAAGACGAACAAACATGGATAGGGGACCTACTATCAAAATATTAAAGATTGATTTATTCTATGTATAATGTTAAGTCATTTAAATGTTCATAATGCTCACTAACCGGTATTATTAGTTTTGTGACGCAATAATCTCTTGACCTTCGTTGTAGACGTCTTAGTCGTGTTCTGGTAAAGCATTTGAACCCCGACGGAATATTCGCTTTGGTGCCCCTATAACGCCTTTTTCACGTAAGTAAACATCGAGTTCTAAAACTATCTTGCAAAGCGCTAGGATCGGCCATGGCTACCAGTCTTAAGTCCGAAATGGTTGCTACTATACACGAATTACTACAGCAAGATGGCCGCCAACACTTCTACGATTAACTGTGTGACGCTCAAATTCAATTTCATTGAGTCAATATGGGACATAAAAGTCCTTGATAAAATACAATTCGATGAAGCTCCAGTGAAAAGTGAAGCCAAAAACAAAGTAAATTTGAAAATCCTATCTGTCATTACCGGCCCATGTATCGTGTATAGACCCCGGCGTACAAAATTTACACCAAAATACGTAAATGATTAGAAAATACAGGATCGTTATTTTTTCCCATCACGACTCGGAATAATCTCGGATGGGGCGGACAATCTAAACATGACGATCGAGTATAGCCGGCTATCATTGACAATAAAGCTACATGTATTGATGTAAAAAGGGAGTGTCATTTGGTCATATTTTACTCAAAAATATCATAGAAAGACAAAATAAATAATAGATAATAACAACAGCAGTGGTAAAGAGAATCACCTCAAATTGTAATTTTAGGCCATTAAAGGCGAAGAAAAATAAAAACACGCTGTTTTACGCGCCGACCGACCCTGATTTTTAAGATTTTGCAATTTTTTTTTTTTTAGTTTTCCAAAAAAATCATGCTAAATTTCAGCCTGTTTTTAGCCCCAAATTATCAATTTTGGCCAATTTCGATTTGCCGAAAAATTTGTAAAAATTGTTTATTTTTCTCTTGATTTTTCAGATTTTGCTGGGCCATTTAGGCCCATTTTGAGCTCCAGAAAGAACAAAAAAAAAAAAAAGAAAAAAATCGCCGACGACCCGACTGGAAAGGCCCGCTCGCCCGGTAAAACAGCGGTTTTCTTGTTTCGCGCCTTAGGCATATATTTCTGATTTTTGCAACATGACTGCGAAAGTTGTTTACAAGGGTGATTTAAACACCGAATTCGAATTTTAAATCTTTCCTTCATCTCCAATTTTAATATTTGATTTTCAATCTTGCCGTTTAGAGAGAAAATGACATACTATCGATATTGCTTTTGTTTTTTTTATATTTTTTTAACGTGGTCTCAAGTTTGGTTTGCGGCTTTATGAGACGGAAGCTGTGTGAGAGTCTGGAAATAGGGCCCATAGTGATTTTGCCGAAAAAAAAAGGACCCATCTTTACCATTGCAGAGATTTAACGATTATGACAATTTGCACCATGTTTTACTTGGACAATTTGGAAAATTTTGCCATTTTTTTGGGAAGAATTTTGGCTTCAGATGAGAAGATTGGAGGAAATTTTGACAAAGAAAGCCCATTTTTTGGTGATGAGTGCTTATTAAAAAAGCGACCATGGGGGGTTAAGCCACTTTACCAAAAAAAGTCACTTTTTTCGAGCGCGTCCCCCCCAGCAAAGAGTAGGCCTATATTTACATTCAGATCATGCATGATTATTCTACATACAGTTTGATTGTTTGAATCATGGCAGCCTATTTGCCAATAAATAATTGGCCGACCGCATATTTATTCACTTAAGGCTGGCGCCCAGGGCACGTATAGCCCAGTTACATCTATTAGGGGCATTGTGGTTCGACAAAAAGCCACCCCCGCCTCCCGTTCAAGGGGGAAGTCAGCCCGGTCAAGGAAAAAATCGTCCTGATTGGAGGCACCGTAGCGTCCAAAACAGGCCTTGTTTGCCCTCAAAATTTCCCGATTTTGCCCAAATTTCTTCCAAGGGCCCCCCCGTATTTTCCCCCACGATTGGACCAAGTCACTTCGTGGACCCTTTTTTTTTACCTCCGATACCAGCTACGTAAGCTGAGGGGCTCTTTGCCCGGAGAGTTCTTGGCTGGCATTCATTGGCAGTAAATTTCCCGGGACTCATTATACAGTTATAGCTAATGTTGCGCGAAAAAAAAGTCATGATAGCTCTTGACTTAGCCACATTGGAAGCGCTTGAGGCATATGTCTGATGAAACGGGTGAATTTGTAAAACGGAAAGGGCCACCCCCCGACAAAGAAATCTGAGTGCCGGTGTCGGCACTGCCAGAGGAACAGAAACATGCAGAATGCCCAACAGGGAGCAAGGGTAGGCCTACAGAATGCTACTGTCTCTCTAGCTCTGCACAAATTCTTGCCTCCTTTCGCGGCCCCACAATATCCCGGGGGTGGGCATCCCATCTTGCGAAGAAATTGCTAATTGTTTTTAAATAGGGTCTGGGTGTGATAATTTGGCAACATTTCTATAAAGAGATAAGTTTGGGGGTAAAGGATTTTTGCAAAATTGTCGCAAAAAAAAATGGGAGTAGTCTTTGGATGATGATGGCTAAATTTCAATAATACGGGACATGGGTGAGGTGACAATGATGCTGGTGAAAACAACCATAATAGGCCTCTAATAACGTAACTAAAGGAAAACACCCTCACCCTTGTGTTAAGCCCTGTGACATCTAGCCAAAGCATCCCATCTAGGGGCCTATAGGTGCTGGCCTCTCGGACGCCCTTAGAGATGCGCCAGTGCTCATAGGCAGCAGCAGTTCTAGCCCGGAGAAAGAACGTGTTCAGGGGCGAAATAGCCCCGGTCAGTGGGAAAATCGTCCTCGACTGATTGTTCATGATTCCCATCAAAATTTTCAGATTGTACCGCCGACCTCGACTTTCTCCCCCAGAGAGCCTTCCCTGATTTCCCTTTTGGAACACCGGTGAGTTGCCCTTATCCTCCGATCCCAGATACGACACTGGTAGTTCTTTGGCATGTGACATGAATGAGTTCCTGGCTTGCCACCATACATTTCCAGTAAATGTTCACCTGGCTTCAATAGACTCATGTGCGAGGGGGGCCTCTTAAAACTCGACAGACTCTTGAATCTTAAACATTTGCAGGATTACTTAAGGGCAATAAGAAATGAGAAAAAGTTGGAGAAAATATTGTAGGTCTTTGACGTTGCAATAGAAGAACTGATCAACCGGTTTTTAGTGACCGCTCCCATTCAAATCAGCTCAGAGGTTGCCCGCGCGAAGCGCGGAACCGCTGTGTTTAATAAATAAGACCTGCAAATTAGGGGTGCTTTTAGGGTAAAGTTTTTTTTTGGGACACCCTGTATAAAGTGTGGAGTATTTAAGATTTAATTATTTTTAAATACTGTTTGGTAATTGTAGCATGTGTTAAAGCATGTGGAATGGGGTATGGACTTGGTGATAATATTCAATTTATTGACGAAGATTGTGTTTTGACAAAATGGGCGGCTGGTTCGAATGTCATGCAGGGGTCAGTAGAGCGTCAACGTGATGAGGGTTCGAATGTCATGCAGGGGTCATTAGAGGTCAACTGTGTACACCCAGTATGAGTATTGGCCCTGGTGTTTCTTGAGCAAGTTGGGTCATACACCCCAATGATATCTTCCAAAATGAATACACAAACCATAATTTAAACCCCAGTCGCTTAATTTAAAAGTTCCAAAATAGTAGGCCTACAGGACATATCATCATCATTGTTGTTCCCTCTCAACACTCCCCTCTCCAAGTGTGGCAGGGGTCGGGTGGTAGGACATGCGAACTAACAGCAACAGCGAATGACATCAACATCCTGCGTATAATCTGCGTGCTATCTTTTAAAGACTTAATGTTAGGAGGGTGCTCTTACCACTGATCGAAACAGGTAACACCACAGGGACTATAAGGATAGGCCTGGTCACAAATATTTAAACCAAAGTAACCATTTATTGCCCGAAATTACATGTATTTTGCAACGGGGTTAATCCACCAACCCGAACGAACGAGTTTTGAAGTCAAATAATTATTCCACAAATTATCAGATATTAATAGCTGGATTGAACTAAGATTCAAGGAGATTTGTAATGAAGACTGAGACAGAGATTGCAATGCTAAATGCACTAGCAGATTACACAATAATTAACAATTGGAAATCCCAATACCAAATCCCAAACGAGAGGTAAGTCCTACCCCCCCCCCCCACCCCCGAAAAGTGACTTCACTTCTGACTAGTCATCTACTCTAACCAAACCAGGACAACCACCACCACCCAGCCTAGTCAAAAATGCCAACACAAATTAATTTAGCATTGATACTGTCCTGGGCTTTGCAGTTGACAATTGGAGGAAAGCAAAATCCAGACTTAGCAGGAAGCATTTTTCGAACACCCTTTTCATATTTTTCAGGAAGATAATACAGCGGAGTCGGAAATTAGGGGACATACATAACAGCACTTTGTGTAATAGAATCGTAAAACACACCATAAATCACATTACAATAAAAAAAAAAAAAAAAAAAAAAAAAAAAAAAATAAACAAAAAACCCCTCTGCTTATAGAAGGGAAGAGAGGTTATTTTATTTCTTCAAAACACTAAACACAAAAAACACCAATAAATTAAAAATATTTGAAATTTGCAGGGAATAGCTTAAAAGTGAAGGAAATAAACTTTGTTTTTTTCTTATAGAAAGTTGAGAAGTTAATTTTTCAAACAAAATGACGAATTGACAAAAAAGAGTAAAACGCAGTGTTCTAAAGATTGAACCCCATTCATTTACGTTTGTTGTAGTAAGTGTCCGTCCCCCCCCCCCCCACAGTGACGCGACCAGTAAGTAATGACTAAAATATCAGATTTTGTTTGTATTAGGTTGCTTTTGGTTTATCATTTTGCAGAAATATGTTAGGATACTGCCTACTTGTTAGAGTAATGCAAAAATCTGATTTTGATGGGATTTTTTTTTATTTTTGATTAGCAAATCACTGCTGGATAGTGCCTTAAGGAAACATTCCTTCTTTGCCAGCCTCTGCAAAAGCCCTAAATGTCATTATTTATTTCATGAAATGCGTCTATTTTGGCAACAATTGTTTACTGTTTAGCAGAATATTTTAATCCCTTGGGTCAACCACCCTTCTACGTATCTTGAGTGGCTCATTACAGATACATGGTACTGCCTACTTCCCGAAATAAATGTCAGTTAATATCTCAAATAATAGAATTTTTTAAATATTCATTAAAGCGGATCAACAAGCAGATTTTGTGGCACCTCAAATATTGGTCATAATAGTAATTCAATATAGTTTACCTCGTATTGGCCTAAAAAAGGTGTCGTATAGGATGAGAAAAGGCGGTGATTTGATTGTGCTTTATATTTCAAGTAAAACATAGGCTGAATTTCGTTATTTGCTCTATACAAAATGGAAATTTCCCCATTTTTGTACCAAAGACATTTCTCAGCTTAATCCATTTCACATGCGGGAATATTTTTATCCAAAGCTTTACATCGGTGGCAAAAATCAGTGCTTGTGTTTTAGGGATTACCTCTGATATGATGAAATCTCTTAGTTTGCCACCTTTAAATATCTCACACATGAACAGAAGGAAAAACCATACCCAGGCCACATAACACATCAAAACACACACACACTGGTCTCAATATGCAGATAATCGCCCTCCGAATCATTTTCAGCTAATTTTGGTGTAGAAAGGGACGCTTTTCTAATAGCTTATTGGAAAAATAGATCCAATTTTTTAATCTGAAACCAAACATTTCTAAAGATTGTGGGAAAAATTTCTTCAAACTGGAGATTAAGTTTTCCCAAATTTGCTAAAATTGGCGCCATTTCTCATAAAAATGTCAAAGTTGTGTTAAATTTGGCCAAAACCCGTTGTATTTCTGGTATAGGTCTGCGAGCCCTTTTTCGGCAAAAACTTCTCTAGATATGGGACTAAACTAAACTTGAGACCCCCGCACGTTATTTGCCATTGCGGCCCGCCAATAGTTGATGGTTTAACCAATGCACCTGCCCGTCAAAAGGTTGACACCCTGGCCATAGAAAAAAACCCCTGAGCAACCAATCACAATAGACTACCTATTGTAGCTATGATTTAAACCTTTTTTACCATTGGGTACAATTTTCCCCTTAATTACATCCACAAACCCTTTGATAACAAAGAAATCGAGCTCCAGGTGTTCAGGGACTTAAGACAGGTTTATATGTTAATTTTTAATTAAATATTTTTTTTTTATCATACTGAAAACCCTTGCTTGTAGTCAAACTGCAGATCACCCAAAAACTGATTACTTTCTGTATCAGCAACAACACTAACTTAAGAGTTCTCTTATGTAAAAGTCTTAAAGAATTTAAGGGATATTTTTTGTTAGACGATGCGATGTTCCTGACTTTTTAATCCATAAAAAAAAGGAGTTATCTGATGGAGGTATGTAATAAACTAGTATGGTCGTAAAATTGGCCCAAAAGTACATGAAATGTAATATTGTGACATTTTGAATTGAATAGGGTGTTTTCACAGGAAAATTCTTGTCCATTTGTGAGAATGGCGGACCAGACCCACTTCCGACCCACTTACCACAATTTCAATCGAAATACAATTAGAAATGATAGCGCTGATCTAAAAAACATGTACAAAACGATCGACCACATTCCTTGCCCATTCATTGCTTATAACCCTAACGCCAGCGGAGGTTTCCAAATCAAGGACCATGAAGGAGTGATAGGGATATATAAATATGTTGGATGGAAGTTTGTAATTATGGTTAAAATGGCTATGTCATTTGAGGGGTTGAATTAGGGACAAAGAACACAAATTTTTAAAACCACAGTATAGCTGCAAAAAAAGATTGTCAGGGTGTTACGAAAAGTAGGTCAAAGAATGGAAATTAGACACTGGATTGCCAACATTATCGGAAGCGCGAACATTGTATAAAGGTGACACCCATTCTGTGTACAAAATTTAGGAAGTACACGATCCAAGGTTGACACTCGTGAATATGCCTGTGTAAGAGTTTAGTAATTTCACTGGAACTAACTGTGACAATACAGGCTTGGTCTGCCTTGATACTCACACAGAGGATGAGAAGAGTGGTGATATGCATGCAGATGCAGATTATTTACTAGACAGAATTTTTGAACTACAGTATTTTTTGTGTTTTACACATTCGAACTAGCATGAGATAAAAATGCCGGGCAAGATATTTACTTGTGTTAGATATATGGTTGTAATAAATACTCCTCCTCTAAAAAAAAAAAAAAAAAAGCTTTTTGTTTTGCCTTAGTTTATAGTTTAAGTTTATTCTTAAAAATACCCCCCAAAGTCCATTACCATAAATTTATTTATATATTAACAAATTTGTGATTGTGAAATTGGCGGCAGATTAGCAGCTTGAAAATGGCCGACTTGTTGCCCCAAATAAAGCGTAGATACCTTTGGAAATCGGGCTGTAGAACCTTTCAATTGATGCAATTAGGCAAAGACCAAATCGGGCTGAAAGCAAAAATACAGTGAATTGTGGGGTGAGCAAAAATCATGAAATCAAGAAATTTCCTGAAAATGGCATCTATGATTTAAAATTCTTGTGAATAAATGACTCTCAGATAATTTTTTGAAAAATTGGCATTCTCAAAATTCAAGAAAATTAAACCTGACTTATAAACTGAGTGACATGCTGTATGTGTACTATTGTTAGATTTTGATCTTTGTTGTACATTTTATTTATTTATTCGCCAACAATACATTTCCTGAGAAAACACAGTGGTATTAACTATTAATTTAGCCAAGTCTACCTAAGTCACCCTATGCTCGAAACGTCTCTGGCAATTTCACCCATGACCTGAAGGTCTTCATCAAATCACACGATGACAATCTCCCACCCCTCCACCCACCATTCTTCACTTCAAACGTCAAAATTGTACAACAAAAGCCCGGGGTGAACCAACGCTACAACAACTTCAAACTTTGGCACAAGACAAGATCTTTGGAACATGGACTGAGAGTGCTGCTATTTCGGGGACGTCCCTTTTGAAGGATTACATGCCCGTGCCAGCTGTGTGACGGGAATTGCAAGTTGAGTGTTGAAATTTGGAAGTTGAAATTTGTGAGCTAGAATTTGCAAGTTGCTGGTTGAAATTTCCAAGTTGCAATTGTAGTTTGTGAGTTGCCAAGTGAAAATTACAAAATTACCAATGCCATACACCCATTTTTCCATTGTCACTCAAGTAATCTAAAAAAAAGTCACACTTCTCAAACTACTTTTCCTCCTGTGACCATAATTCTCTATATTTAAAGGTCCATGGTCCGATCACTAATAGCCTCGTCCCCAGGGACCCCAGATTTTAAAGGAAGTGGTCAAAATTTTGATATCAGAATTTAATACTATTTTTCTCATTTACCCTGTGAAACCTTAGGGCTACCACTGTGTGTAGCGCACGCTTTAGAAAGCGGCCGGGAAATGAAATCTCAGACAATCGTGAAAGGGTGGGGTTTTGCTATTTTCCAGTAAAATGCGTTTTCTAGTAAAAAGCGTGTGAGAAAAATAAAAAGCGTGGGTTAGAAGACTTGCCTAATACTGAAAATTGCCTTACTTTTTTGACCCAAAAATGATTACTTTTGACTTTTTTTACTTAACTTTCGTCATGATCCTTAATGAAAACTTGCAAAAAATCGCCTTGGCTTCCGCGTTCCGGGCCCCGTCTCAAGCTGAGATGTCAGTTTTCGAGACCAGTATAGTAGTAATATTTTTCATTAACCCTTTTACTGAGAATAACATGAAGTGATTATGACGGTCATCAATGGTGTACTGGATCGATCGGGGTACTTATAAATCTGACCATATAATTGAGTAATCGGTTCTGAATTGGTGGTCGGGAAAAGAACTGAATTTGCCGATTACACTTGCCGATTAAACGCTTGCTAGCAGTGCTAGAAAGGAGTAAATTTCGTAAAAAACGTGTCGCTTTCATGATACAAAACATTAAAATACTGTACCTACAATTATTGTTAGATAAAAAGCCTTGAACAAAATGTTATCGGACATCATCAACGGACATAAATTAATATAATTATATAATTAACCAATCAGGGCACGTATTAGCATTATTGACAACATTATTGACCTTAGCCACGCCTATTTTGTAGACACAAAAAACGGCTTCCTGGTCCAAGCACAATGACAAAAAATGGTGTCAAATTGACCGGCGTGCGGCGCGTGCGCAGCGGGTAGAATTTTGAATGGAAACCCTACGTTTAGAACAATTTCACGTCCGGTTCAGTTTCAAATATCATTTCACAGAAAAGGTTCTGTGCACATTCAAGCAGTTTATTCCATATTTTCTGATTTCGGTACAAATACGCATCGTCTGAGCTTATCTAAGTTATTGCATTGTCCCAATACTACAATCGCTGTTTTGGAGAGGTAGAGTAGCCGAATTCGACCACCATCGATAGTGTGTGTTTGTTACTTGGTGTACATGGCATGGCTACTCACAAAAAGGGTGGGTTTGCAACTTCTGGTAGTCAAAGGGTTTTCATAAAAATGGTGGGTTAAAAAATAAAGTCACAGTGTTAATGATGAACTCATGAAAGTGTGAACTAGGAATGTAATTTTAAATTTTTCACTACTTTATTGCATTCGTGGAACACGGCCCACTGTACCTTGTTAGTTGGAGTTGTTTGTGCATTTTGCATCACAATTTTCACAAATTCTTCAAGAATATAGCATCTGTTGTATTGTGTAGCCAAAATGTCCAGCAGCTGGAAATGTTAGGTACTTATGGGCAGGGTACAGGAGTCGGTGAAATAAAAAGGGTGGGGTACCAGAGGCGGCTGGTAAAAAGGGTGCCGTTTGGTAAAAGGGTGGGGTACCAGAGGCTGCTGGAACAAGGGTGGCTTTGGTAAAAAGGGTGAGGCAAGGGTGGTGGGGTTGGGACCCACTCCACACATTTGGCTACAGATGTTTTTATTTAGATTTTATGAACGAAAATATAGCCCCAATTGGGTTCGACCATAATAATTTTACCCGAACTCTATAGGATTTACAAAATCACGTCTTTACTCTAAACATAAAAATGGGTTGAAATCATCGGCGCGAAACTTTACAGACGGGGTTTTGGGGTGAACGCCGATTCTTCAAGATAAAATCGGGCCATGTTGGGGCATTTCAACAAATATGTTTAAAAGTCAAAATGCCTTTATTTGAGTCGGGTTTTTTCGATGCAACGAACACAATAATTCACTTAAGTAAACTTTCTATTTCAATACGCTTTAAAATGGTCACATTATCTTCACGGCCAGACATTTCTCTGCACCGTCACTCAAATTACATCAGAGACGCACATTGGTCGCTCTTATCTTTGTCCTGCTATAGACTCTGGCAACTCCTACAATACCTTGACCCGGACAGTCTAGAATTGACATGGCTATGTTATCTCTGTATATTAGTTTCTTGTAACTTTCTACTACTGCTCCCGTAGTTGCATTGGTTTTTGACAACCTTTATATGTTTGGCTACTGAGGTTGTTTCCAAACTAAAGCTGAGAGTGGGTTAGAAGTGTAGGAGAAATACCATTCCACATGATCCTAGAATGTGGAGTATAACCACGAGACATGATCATGTCATCAATATTGTTTTGCAGTAGTGAGAAATTTGCCGTTCTATTTTTACCGATAAAAAAATTATTTATAACTTGGAAACCAAAGTAATACTTTTTTCGCAAGATCAATCAACACTTTCCCTCAGCAGTGTAGGCCATTTTTTTCTTCTAATTATTCTTCTGAGCTTGTTAGGAATATCAGTATGTCATGTTAACCATACTTTGACTTGACACATTTCCGAAACCTCGGGGCATCATGGCCCAGACCATTGACGTCACTGGGCGATGACAGTGACCAAAGGCTTTAATAGATGGGTAACTAAAAATAGGTCTAAGGAACAAAAATAGGTCTAAGGAACTAAATAGGTTTAAGGAACATAAAGGGTATGAGACATAAAATAGGTTTGTAAGGAAGGAGACACGTGATCGAATTGCAGTCTAAATAGAGAAAGGAAATACGAAGATCTAAACCTGATACAATTACAGGTTCTTTTTATTTGGATTAGTAGTACACTATCAAAAGGTACCTCTTTGGGATGTTTCTAGTGGCGGTGCTTCTGTTTAGTCAAATCATTTTACAATGCAAAATTGTTATGTTATGTTAACAAAATACTAGGAAAACAAATCTATGCGAAACACAGCAATGTGTGGAAATTAAAGGACCTGGAAATAATGTTCACATCAAAGCCACACAATTAGTCCTGTGCTATTACTGTCTAGTGTCAAAGTTTAAAGTGATACTTTAGCATTTTAAGGATTAAAGTAGCACTTTTTTAAAAGTCTATCAACATTATAGTATCCCAGACAAAGTGGATTAAACTTAAAACCCCAACTTATCTAATCCAAATCCAAATATGAGCATGGAACAAGTAAGGCAAGAGGCAAAATCAGTGGCGTAGCCAGCTGTTTTTTCAGGGGGGGGGCAAAGGGGGGGGCACAAATATATTTTCAGGGGGGGCCAAGAATATATTAAAATTTGTTAGTATAGTATATGGAATATGTAAAATCACTAATTTTCAGGGGGGCAAGAGAGCGCTCCGTGGGTTTTGGGTGCAAGATTCCCCACAGGGGGGGCAGCTGCCCCCCCTGCCCCCCCTCTGGTTACGCAACTGGGCCAAAATGGAATGAGCAATCAGCAGTTTACCCATAGCGGTGACTTTACTAAATGCCTTGGTCACAGGACGTTCAGGAGTCAATGTAAACAACTAACTGAGGGGAGGGAGAGGGGGAGGGGGAGGGTGGTGAGGAGGGGGAGAAATGTCTGCATACATTACATGTCTGTGGCAAACTTCATTCAAGTGGAAAGGAAAGACTTGTGCTACATGGACCACAGCAAAGTGAAGTCTGAAACAAGGGTCTTATCAATATTCATGCTGTTGCCACGATCACACAACTTTGACATTGAATATTTTTCTTTAAATTGTTGCATGTGAAATAATTACAATCCGTAACTTAAAAAAATGAGGGGTTCATTCATGTCTGTGGCAGGCCGTTGTACGTCGGATTTTTTTACGGGGGGGTGCGGGTATTCACAAAGGTGGACCTTTTTTTGCGGAAAAAAAAAAAAACAATGGACCTAACCTCCTTAAAATGGACCATTTTTGCGACATTTGAACATCTCATCACCCAAAAAGTGGACTTTTTTGTAATTTTCTCTTTTAATTTTGGACTTCATAAAAAATATAAAATATAGGCAAAAAGTGGACCTTTTACCCCTTTGTGAAATTTGGGGGATGCCGCCGCACCCACACACCACCCCCCACACCCCCCCCCCCCCCCCCCCCCCAACCCCCCCCCCCCCCCCCCCCCCCGCACCCTCCCTACATACAGGCCTGTCCGTAGGACATGATGTGCAAAAATCTGCGTTCCCAAATTGGCCACAAATTGTGCCCAGATATTAGCAGTGACAGTCTGTCCTTACGTAATTGCAAGACCAAATATGCACCATGTAGGGTAATTTTCGGGCATTTTACAAATGCGGCAAACTTTATTGGACTTACAGTTTACATGACAGTATAGTATCAAAGATAATGACCACTCTTAAAAATCTTACCTTGTTCACGATTTGGGGTAATTTCAAATTTTCATGATTTTTCATATTGGATTCACACAGGTAAGGCAGCGCCTTGGTACAGCTTTAGTTGAAGTGTGCCTCGTGTGACCATAAAAAAACTGTCAGGCTAGATTGATTTCAAAGGATTAGTTTCTGTTTCAGCAGACTGTATGAAACCTTATCTTCCTTTATGAAAAGCTACTACCTTACAATTATCCCAAGTTCTGTGCTCAAAATCATCCATGCTAACCCCCATATCAGGGTCCAAACGAAACCAGAGGAGGGTCAATTTTGCAATGCATTAAAGTGATTGCACAGATTCAAAGGACTTTTGAAATACAAGCCATTCAATTCCAGTAGGACAAAACATCCTTTACTTCGCCCTCAGAATTACCACCTGCTACAGTATACACATTTGAATTTTTATATTTCCGAGGGGCAAAGCAGAGTGACATGGAAAACAGTCAAAATTTGACCAAATTTTGTTATACGCGTATCCTATATAGACACTGTTATACTACAACGATATGTGTACTGCATCAAAACAAAAAATGGATTCATCTCAGACTTGGAATTGAGCATTTTAAACAATTTAAAAAACCAAAAAAGAAAAATTAATAATTTTTAATTAATACATGAAAAGTTATGTTCAAAATCTCTGGTCAGCCTTTAAAATGGCCCTTTTGAAAAAGTTCTGGTAGCAGAAAATCTTGAGAATGCAAATTCCAAGTGGTAACAGTCACCGTATGATTAACTGCATGGCCAGAAATACCAACACAGGAGTGATATTGATCTTATGGAGGAACAGATGATGCATGCAGAAGAATTATAATGCCTGGTGGACTTGGCATAAAAGGATTGTCGTGGTTTATAATCAGTTTCAGCTTTTATTGCGTTTTGTGTGTTGACGCCGGGAAATTAGACTCAGGAGAGCACTTCGCTTTTAGCCTTATATCAACAGTTTTATTCAAATATACCCTACTAAGCTCACAGGTCCATGCAAATCTGACTTGTTGACGATCTCAAACATGTCCATGTTCTTCACAGCACACCATCAACTTTTGACCTGTGGCCTCGGGCAACCCCCACTTGCAGTCGAGGGCGGGCATAATGCTGTTCCCAGTGCATTGCCTCGCGACACTTTCCACCAAATATTATGGGAATAGTGAAGATTATGCCGACTTTTAACCATCAGATGAACTGGAATCTTTAGAAGAGGTAATAATTGTATAGTAAAGGTGGTTTTCCGATTTATGTGTGTTTCTACTTGATATGAGGAGCCTGGCACTTGCACCTAACCCATCAAGTACCGTGGGAAACAAACTTGCTTGGTTTTGATGTTAGACGCAAAAAATGCATGTTGCAAAGCCCTATTCAATACTGTGCTAATAAAAAGTGGTTAACCACTTAAAACGGCGTTTTTTTGTTTATATCGTTGGGATGATGAAATGGATTCGAGGGCCTCAATTTCAGGACGACATGAGAAACTACCGCCCTTTCATTCTGATATCCAAAATCCATACTACTTCAGGGTAAAATCAGGGGGTCCCAAAGCCTGGATCGGAACACGCCCCTTTTATTATTGAGATCATTACAATGTTGGGAGCAAAGCAAATCTCGTTTCAACGTTAAAGTGGACACGGGAAAAAACAGGCCAAAATAGCATTGGGTGTACTCACCTCCACAGAGTAAGCCTCAGGCACAAGCCCCTACACCTTGAGGAGTTTGCGCCCTGCCCACCAGCCATCTCCCACATCTTGGCGTAGGAGTTTAGTTTCGTTCTCTTTTATTGTCAGCTCTCCATTGCTACTCTCGCCCTCAAAGTCATAAACGACTTTTGCCGGAAAACCAATTAAAAGACCAAAGATCAATTTTAGAGAAAATTGATTTTTTTTGCCATGACATATCTGTAACCAGCTGTTCAGCTAGAGTATTGTCAGATATAAAGTAAGTAAGCCTGTGTTACAGACATATGTTCTTGTTCTACCTAGATTGTAAAGACTCAATGAAGTGACCAACCAAATTCATTATACATTGAAAAACTCTGACCCTCATCAGTTGTCCCTCTTTCTTCAAACACTACACACAGACGTCCCTCTCTTGGAGTTTGGCTCGGGTGTGGGGTACCCACGGGCTCACGATTAGCTGTTTCATGAAAATATAAAAATATAAAAAAAGGGTGTTTAACAAAAAAAAAAACTAATAAAAAAATAAAAAGTCCTAAAAAAAAACGGGTAAAAAAAAAATAGAAAAATAATCAAATAGATAACAGCAATGAGAAAAAAAAAAAATAAAAACACAACTGAGAAAAATTAGACAAAAATTAACAGAAAAACATAAACAGAAACACACACACACCACCCAAAAGACACAAAACCACCAAATATCCACCCCCAGACCCCGTACCACATCCCACATAGCGCAGTTTGCTACACTTTCTGCCATTTGCCCTATGCAATTTAAGGATTGTTCTGAGCAATTTTTCCCTATCGTTTGCACTACAATATTGATCAAAGCAAGAGCTGGTGCAAAAATTGCTACACAAATAAAAATCCTTAGCGCGAGCACTGGGTACCCAATGATTGTTCCCAAAAAAAGAGGGGGACTAAGCTGCAAATGCAGGACTACCGGTAGGGGCATCAAATTCACAATAACAAGTTCTAGTGTGATTGTGGACTGGTTGCATATTGATTACAAAGAGGACAAAATTCACTAAACATATCAGCAAAAATAACCCTGAGTGTTGTAATTTTTCTTCAATAGCATAAAGTGTTAATTTTTCTTGATATTGGCTATTTTAAAAAGGTATATATTTAATTAAAATATCGAGGAATAGGTCCACAAGGGTATAATTTCCAGCAAATTGGTTCCTCGTTAGGCGGATGTTTTCACTGACAAATAGATAATTTCACACAAAACTGCCCAGTGGGAGTACAGTTTCACTGAAAATTGGTTCCATTAGGGGTCACTTTGGAAATCCTTGGAATGAGTATGGGTACCCACAAACCCCTAGACCGCACTCCCAACTCCCTCTTCTTCAAATAATACACAATAATGTTTTTTTGTTTTGTGTACTTACAGAGACTAACCACTATGTTGAATGTTCTTGCTTGAGTTAATTTAAAATTTGTAAAAATAAAGGCGGAGACAAGCATGTCATTTAGAGGTGGCTATATATATCTCAGCATCAACAACAACAAACACAAACATCACGTTAAGACCCACCCTGAACAACCCCTTTTTTATTTTGAAACCTTTAAAACATTTTCTAGGTCAAACGATTTGTCCCCCACCCACTCAGGCCTATCAAGAGAACTATCAAGTTGAATGCATGTGCCAAGCAGACAACCATCAGACCATGGGAAGTATTGAGGACATTCATCAGACAGAAGATTTGGCACTTAAAGATATTAGATGAATCACACAGCCTTTCAAACCCAGTGTAAGACAATACAACAAAATATACAGTTTGTTGAACTTGCGATGATTGGAGGTAAATACAAATCCATTCACCCTCATGGTTTTGCCTAATTTTCCTCAAGACCTACAGTACAGTCACTATGAGCCAGGAAAAATCTCAATTCCTTTGGCAAAGTTTGTTCAACTTTAATTTCACAATGTGTGTTTTTAGAAAATGCATCCATGCTTTTTAATGTTTATGATACCCAGAATGTAAAAGATCAATGTCTGCTAATACAAGGCGATGTAATGTTCACTAACTCTGTCCTCGGTGGATGAGAATATTAAAGTTCACTGTGAGTGCTTTTCTGCAAAGTAGGATAAGAGTAATATAGGCAATTTGTCACAGCAATCAACCATTACTTTCAACTTCGCCATTTCTCCAGCGTGTGAGTGACGAGTTATAGGTAAAAATAAAAAACCGGAGGCATCTTGTGGTGTTTGAGAATGCATTGCAGCTATCAAACAAAAAGGTTGCAGCAAACCACTGTGAAGAGTGAGAGTATGTCCACCTCCTGATCAAGAAATAGAGATGGCACTTCCATTGCTGAGGTAAATGTACTAGGCTAGCTCGATAATTTGATCTGCAGGGTGGCAATTGAGTCTTCCAAACCTCATTTGGGTTGCTCCTCCATCTGACTTTGTCCCCATTGGGAGCCTGCTTCCAGTCCTCGAAATGTTATCCCTCCCACAAAATGTCAATATTAAAATCTGATCTCAAGTCATAACTACTGCAACAGCTGTAGTGAACAATTTTCAGTCTGCAGTTTTGACCATCTTTGAATTTCTAGTGGAAAAACAAACTTGGACTGTCAGCTACTAAGACTTAGATCTTA
>JAMKCH010026800.1:0-18425 GCA_023653785.1 Ophioderma brevispina
ATCTTGAAAAAGAAATGGATTTGAAAGCTAAAATTTCAGGACGACAATGAGAAAAATACGGCCTTTCATCTGACATCAAAATTGATACTACTTCCGGGTAAATCAGGGGGTTCCCAAAGACGATCGGAACAAGCACCTTTAAGGACTCTTCTTATTGTTGTGCAATTATCTGTTTTCAAGAGCTAAGAATCCCTATAAGTGAATGAGCTGGAAATAATGCATTGTCTTGACTAACTCATTAGTATTGTTTGAAAGAAAAAAAATGAAGCATCTGTCAACCTGTTCTAGAAACAGTATGTAATATTGTTATTGTTGTGCAATTATCTGTTTTCGAGAGCTAAGAATCCCTATAAGTGAATAAGCTGGAAATAATGTATTGTCTTGACTAACTCATTAGGCCTAATACAATTTAGGGCGGCTGTTTTAATTGGTAATGGTGCCGGCAAGAATCAACTTTGCATTGGCTAATATATCTTGCAATTTATTATCTGATATTTGTTTATGAACTAAAATTGTTAACTTTGTTGAGCTGCCATTCACTCCTGTTAAATCACGGATCAATGCAATAAAATTGACCCGTTGGACATAGTTATATTGTGGCTGTATCTCTCGGCTTTGTACAAAAAGAAACACTTAAAGTTAGTATACTTTTCTTAATTTAGGTTTTGTAATATAACATGTACATAATATTATTCCAACTTTACGGAAGTCTATTTTACTAATATCGATGCATGTATATATATAAGTGCCAATTTGTTCATTTTGTTGTAAATAACCAATTAAAGGTACAACGAGAGGTTTCACAAAAAAGTTGTCTCTAAAAAGTGAAAATTCTGATTTTTGCACTGATGTAAGGCTTTCTATCGAAAATATCCCCATCCGAAAGGATTAAGCTGAGAATTATTTCTTTGGTACAGAAATTGTGTAATTTCTATTTTCCTATTAGAGCA
The DNA here is from genome assembly GCA_023653785.1 of Ophioderma brevispina. Taxonomy (NCBI): domain Eukaryota; kingdom Metazoa; phylum Echinodermata; class Ophiuroidea; order Amphilepidida; family Ophiodermatidae; genus Ophioderma; species Ophioderma brevispina. The sequence continues at coordinate 951 of JAMKCH010026800.1, forward strand.
AATATGAAATTCAGCCTAAATTTTATATTGAAATATAATCATATAAAAGTCACCCGTTTTTACTTTTAAGACATTTTCTGTAGCTAAATAAGATATAAGAAATATGTTGAATGTCAAATCGAAACCTCTACTGACATAAAAGAAAATACGGGTGCCTTGAAATCTCTTGTTGCGTCTTTAAATTATATTAAGTGCTGTACAGTAAAGTAGACATAAAATGATATAAAATCCCTAATTTGCGCCTAAAATTCGACATATTTTTTTTCACATAATAATGACAAAGATGAAATACGTTTCAAAATTTTATTTGTGAAGTGCCTTGTTATAGCTAGATGTGCATGTAAATTACTCTATTAACACTTTGCCTACTAATATAAAATTATCACTTGTATTACAAGGGAGATCGTGGCCCACTGGTTAGGATATTCGCCTTTGGTGCAGGAGGTCCCCGGTTCAAACCCCGGTAGGGCCACTAGCTGGGATTTAATCGGTACTAAATTCTGGATTTAATTTGTATAAGAACTATTGATTAAAACTAGAATTCCGCTCTCCCCATGGTTCATTTGGACTTGGGCAAACGAACCATGAGAATATCCCGTCCTTTAGGGGACGTTAAGCCGTCGGTCGCATGTACAGAGAGTCACACCTGTACATGTTTATCACAGTCAGTTTCGAGAAGAGTAGGGTGGTAACCCCTGATTGCCCCAAGCCGTTCTGGTCAGTTTCGAGGGATACCCCGTGTAGAGTGGTTAACCACTGTTGGGTATACCTCTGAGGTCTTGGTCCTCTAAATTGTAATAAATAATAATGTATGATAGTTGGATTAGCACAAGTTATTTTGAAATAAAAAACTTTTGCTGGAAGAAGTGAGCGTGTTGGCTGAATGGTTAAAACAAAGTATAAATTGTTATGTCATCTACTAAAGCTTGAATTTACATTCGCCGTGGCAATTGTGGCGAAAAATCAAGCATGTGCAGTAAAGCTTTCAATTAAATACCACTTTGCCTTGTAAAAAGTTGTTAGAATAAGACGTTAAACTTCAACCTGCTTCTTTACAACCTAAGATAAAATGGTTTAACTGTTCATTTCAAATTTCATATTATTATGCTAAGTATCAATTGGATATGCATCAGTAAATTTCTCTTAGCGATGATTTTTTTGCTATCAAATGAGTTATTGTAGATATACAATCGAAAATTTACTCGTGGTTATACATAAGATTTTGCAGTCAACCGCTAATTTAGAGCGTATTTTATGATCATAACTATCTTGGATAAATTGGTCAGGAAATGTAGTTGCATATCAAACCTGCGTTCTTTAAGAGCCAAAATGAATATAAAGATAGTACTTTAACTATTATGTAGTTGGTTCTAATGATTTCTTCACTACTAACGACATGTTTTTAATTGCTCAATGCAAGGCGTGTTGTAATATTACACACGCGTATCAATTAATTTTTCTTTTGTTGATCAGACAAAATCTTATTTAGAGGTATTCAGCATTTCGATTTTACTATGGCATTTTTGAAAACTGTGTTTATAGTTTGCAGAGAAAAGTGACAAGAGAGGTTGCAATATTCTTGCCTTGTAAAATTGTGTTAGAATAGCACGTTAAACGTCAAAATGCGTTCTTTACAACCTAAGATAAAATGGTTTAACTGTTCATTTCAAATTTCATATTATTATGCTTAAGTATCAAATTGGATATGCATCATGGAATTTCTTATTAGCGATGATTTTTTTGCTACAAATGAGTTTATTTACGATATACAATCTAGAAATTTAATCGTGGTGATACATAAGATTTTGCAGTCAACTCGCTAATTTAGAGCGTATTTTATGATCATAACTATCTTGGATAAATTGGTCAGGAAATGTAGTTGCATATCAAACCTGCGTTCTTTAAGAGCCAAAATGAATATAAAGATAGTACTTTAACTATTATGTAGTTGGTTCTAATGATTTCTTCACTACTAACGACATGTTTTTAATGGCTCAATGCAAGGCGTGTTGTAATATTACACACGCGTATCAATTAATTTTTCTTTTGTTGATCAGACAAAATCTTATTTAGAGGTATTCAGCATTTCGATTTTACTATGGCATTTTTGAAAACTGTGTTTATAGTTTGCAGAGAAAAGTGACAAGAGAGGTTGCAATATTCTTGCCTTTATGTCCAGCAAAGTAGGCACATAAAATAATTCCTTAAATTTGCTCGTGACTTTTAGACTTACTGTTAAGAAAATGGCATCGGTCTTACATTTTCAAAAGTGTTGAGTGTGAATTGATTTGCGCCTATTTTTCGTTTATTTTGGTTTTATTGCGTTTTTGTTTTTGTTTTGTGTTGCAATTTAATTTTGTCTTTGTTTAGGTCGTCCGATGAAATCGGAAATACCTTATGGCTGCATCATTCGTGTGTGTGTGTGTGTGTGTGTACACTTATGGTTTAAAGGTTGTCTAGCTTTTTAGTGCAGTGATGGATCCAGTTCATATTTGCTATGCTTATACACCGAAGCAAAGGGTCTTATGTGGTGTAACAGATGAGGTCAAAGGTCATTCAGGGGTCACTTTGGATCATATCTGGGGCATGTGGTACTGACATTTGGGTTAAAATGTTGTCTAGCCTTTTTGTGCAGTGATGGATCCAGTTCACACTTGGTATACTTATACATTGAGACAAGAGGGCTTGTGTGCGGTAACAGATGAGGTCAAAGGTCATTCATGGGTCACTTAGAATCAGTATATTGCTGTACACTTTATTCTTTGACCTCATAATCGGACGACCTATTTGAGACGGCTGACCCATTTTTTTGTTTTTGTAAACAGCTTTTTTGTAAAATCAGCTTGTTTACTTCCCTGGTTTTACATTAGTGGTGTTTTCCGATGCAATCAATTAATATTTTCTTCATTAGTTAGTAATTGTCAAGTAAGCATGTACACTCTAAGAGAAAAAAGTGCGAAAGGTGTAGATATAAACTTGTCCTCTATATGGAACCCTGTAAGGTTCTTCAATAAACCAAAAAGAGTTCTTTACTCGTCATACACAGAGAAAACGCTGTTTAAAAGTTTAAACAGTTGTTTAAAAGTTTAAACAAGTTGTTTAACAAGTGAACTGAACAATATTGTTCAGTTCACCCGTTAAACAACTTGATTGTTCAGTTCACCCATTAAACAACTTGTTTAAACTTTTAAACAGCGTTTTGTCTGTTATAGTACCTTTTATGCGTCTGTTAAGAACCTGCTTGGGTTCTCTGATATTTTAGGCACCATTTGTGAGGTTTTCGCCCTCGAGGGTTCCATATAGAGGACAAAAAAGTCGCATTTTTTCTTATAGTATAGAACCCATACCTTTGAAAAAGTGGTCGTAAATACATTGGCAATCAACAATATAAAAAAACAAACGTGCGAAGTAGTGTTTATTCATTAAACATATCAAATCTCTAAACACTTGGCGTCAACTGCTAAACACCTACTCAAATCTGGGATGAATATGCTCAAATGGCTAAACATGTTCCGATTTGTTATACATGTTTTGGTATAAAATATTCATAGATTAAACATGCTTAGACATAACATATTTAGATATTTAAATATGTTTGAATATGGTGCAAAGTATTGTTTAGAAAGGTGTATAATTTCTAAATATATATGTGTGTGTGTATTTGTTATACCAATATCCAATTTAAAGTGCCATGTGTAGAGTCACATAATTTTGTAACATTATATGGACTTTGATATTGATGTGTCTCACTTCATTAGTATTGGCGTTTACATAATTCGATATTTATCGAGTCTGGTGGTATTCACATAAGGCATAAAAAACACACGTTTGTTTGCGTAACGGAGAAAAAATATGAGGGGCGGGGATAGGTCGGATGTTTTTTTAGATCGTCACAATGTTTTACTCTAAAATGAATACAAGATGCTACTATTTAAAACCTTTTCAATGACATGCAAAGTCTTTTATTTTACTGTTGTAGTTGTTTGTGTTGTTTTGATTTTTCATCTTTGTGTTGGTAAAAATTTATTTGTTTTAAATTGTGGAAAATCGTGGTGTCAGTCGGCATATTTTTTTATTTTGTGCTAAATTTGCATCAATTTGAGTCGGGGTTTTTAGGGCCAGTCGGGTTACCGGCAAACAAATATTTTTTTAGCCCTAATGGTATAGTCGACGTGAACAGAGATTCCATATACCCTTGTAGAGGCGTGCGAATTGAAACTGAAACTATTTTGTATATTGTATATTTGTATATTTCGAGGTATGATGAGGAGATTTGATTTGATACGGCCACAGTGCTCTGGGTGGATTTTTTATTTCAATAAATTATGTTTCCCAGAATGGCCAATACAAACAAGCAATGGAGGGGGGGGGGGGGGGGGGCGAAGCAACCCCCCCACCCCCCCCCCGACCGACATTCGAACCGACGACTCGGCCACTAAGCAAGCTGTGTACGTGTTCCTTTAGCGGGACATAATGGCATGAAAAACATGAAAATGAAAAGGACCATTACTGAAATCACGTCCACGAGATTGAAAACATATGATGTTTACATTCCGTAAAAACAGGAAGAGTTCCGGGGGGGGTGGAAGTGGCAGTTTGTGGCAATTCTGGAACAGAAAAAGCAAGGTGTTCACAATCCCTGACAGAATTTCAGTTTATCTGAGCATGTTTTGCGACACAAAAAATTCCAAAACATTCAGACCGGTGTGAAGCAGATATAGTCGGCGGGTGCCACAGTCCGGGGCTTCATAGACGATAATCACGGAATAAAGCGTACACAATGTTACGTGAAAAGAGTCAACTGATCGATTGCCCTATTGTTCACCATTGTTCCCGGACATGAGTGACGCCGACAATAATACTTCTACCACCGGGATCAGGCAGTGGTACTTAGGCTTGTAGTAAGATATTGATCTGGCAAGTGAAAGATGGATTAGCCGGGTGCCAATAATACAATAGCAATGGTCTGTGAGCTGGTGATTGACTTAACAGCTTTTCAAGTTGGTAAATGCTGGCAGATCTTGTTCCAGAAATTGCCACAAACTGCGATCTCCCCCCGAACTCTTCTGTTTTTACTGTTTTTACAGAAGTAAATATCCAAATTGTTTCAAACTAGTGGAAGTGTTCAGTAAGGGTCCTTTCATATGCCATTTTTTACATTGCCATTATGTCCCTTAAATTTAATAGAGATGTTTTTACGAACACATACTTCTTATCAAATATTCAAAGAAAACCACCACAGCCGCGCCGCAGCTGGGTGGAACACAACAGAATTACCAGCCGAATATCAAGTTACGATTTAAAGCTGCACTCGGCTAGAGATGTATTAATTAATATTTCAGTTTCGCATCTAAAGGTAGAGTGTTCGATAGGACTTGTTTACCAGAGGAATGGTGTACGTTGAGTGTAAGGCGACAAAAAGGTTTGAAAGGTAATGTATACAGATTTGTTTTGACTGTGAAAGAACTGACATAAAATTACAATAAAAAGTGCAATGCTCCATTCACGCATAATAGTACCGCTAAATGTTTTAAATAGGACTATGGAAGCATAAGTGTTATTTTCGAATTATGCCTAATAAGAACCTAGGGATAACACAAAAAATGAAACTATAGTTATCTGGGGCTTAGATCTGTTATCGATAGATACGAGTATATCTGGGGTAACGAATCACCCCTTCCCCCCACCCCCGGATTTCTTGAACGTATTTTCAAATTTACCACCGCATGCACTAGACCCTGGGCAACACTTGACTATTTTCTGATAAATTCTTGTTGATCTTTAAAACGTTCTACCATATTATGCTTATCATTCGAAGTGTTTCGAATTCATATGCGCCAATGTGCATCTTCCCACCCTTTCCTGTGCATGGAAAAATATCAAAATTAATGTGTCATAATGCTAATGTTATAACTGCCACAGGATACGCAAGTTATTGAAAGTACTGATAGAAAAGCATAAATATTTAAATGTTTTAAAGAAGCTGCGAGAGTGGGAGGAATGGGGGAAGGAGGGGGAGCGAAAAGAAGGCGAGATAAGTAGATGACCGAGATAGATTTCTAGAAAAAAATTAAAAGTCTATGCCGATCTTTGCTATAGTTTGTCAAAGGCGCAATAATATATTCAAATGAACAATGTATAGCATACCCGTTAGATATAAATAATTGAAAGAAAAAGTAGAAGAGATCATTATAGTTGATATAAACTATTTTAGAGCTTTTCAATTTGCTACCAGGAGTGTTGGGACTTTTAAGAAAAGAGTCGGCTATATAATGAAAATAAATGGGATGTTACAGACAATGATTCCTGGTATAACATTCCACACTAAGTCCTTCCCTCGTCGTCGGTGAAAGCAAAAATGACTCGGTGTCACATATAAAATACAACAGAAAAGTCCGTGTCTTCTTTCTTTTTCCAGTAGACTGCTGATGATTTAACATTTAATTATTTACGGTGAAAATAATGAAATACAGAGGTGTTCCAAGAAGTAGTGTCCTCCATAAAGGGGAAAAACATGTATTTTTAATTGTGAAGTAGAACTCGTATTTGTTCTGAGAATTCATGAGCCCATTTTAAGGACATTTCGTGCTTCCAGCACCTCTCGTTTTATTCCATTGTTCACTAGATATCATTGAGGAAAAGTATTCACAAAATTTGAGTTGATCCCAATCTTGCGGTTTTGTGTGTTGAGCTAGCAATTGGCTTGTTTCCCATGTTCCCATAGGCCACTGTGCTTAATTTTTGACAGAAAATACAGCATTAGGATTTCTTACCCCCCCAGATACGACCGACTTGCACGTAGATGAGGTAAATGTGGATTACTAAGGCTACGTTCATATGATATAAAAAATCTCATTTTTTAGGTAAAGTGGGGGGCCGAGGCTGTGGATCACGAAAATGCCTTAAGGTATCTGACTTTTATGATTTATTTATTTATGATTTAATTATTTCTGGTCGGTCGGACTTGGTTTCACAAGATGGCCTCGTGACTCCTTTGACTGGGCCAGTTATATAGACGACCTTGAAAAAACTAATATTTGAAGTTAGGTTTTTGTTACTTGATGCATCGATGTGAACAAAAAGCTCTTACGTAAAGACAGTGGCAAGAGACGTCCACTTCAGAAACTTGGTGGATTGAAGCAAAGGAGGGGTAACAAAAATGTACTAACCTCCGATCTGACGAAAGCTTCCAGGAGCAGGCGCGTAACCAGACATGAGACCTCACGGGGGGGGGGGGGGGGGAAAGGAGGCTCAGAAGTTTCCCCAATTTTTTTCCGGATCGATAGTCGCCGGGTTAACCATAATTTTTTCCAGTTGGTTCGAAATTCTGCTGAAAAGCGGGGGAGGGGGGGGTGGGGGGGGGGTTGTTGAGGAGGAAAAAATTCAATAGTACTACAAAAGATTATGGAATTAGTAATCATTCGCCTCCCTTTTTCCATCCCTTTCTTATCTCTTACATTCATTTCCCCTTCCCCGTTTGTCCCTTTCCATAGACCTTAAAGGGTCCAGTCTCTCCCCTTTTTCGATCTTGTACCTTTATTCCCTTTTATTCTCTTTTTACATTCGCTTCCCTTTTTTCTTTCTCCCTCTTCTTCCCCTTCTTTTACCCTTCTTCCCGTCCCCATTTTAAACCCCTTCTCGTCCCCATTTTAGTTGTCCGGGGGCAGTCTGCCCCCCCCCCCTGCCCCAGCTGGTTACGCCACTGTTCCAGAGTGTGGTTAAAGGCGGAATAATGCTCTCATGCAATGGTATTAGTAAATGTTTTGGTATGTCATTGAAAAGGGAACGAGAAAAAAACACGCAAACATTAAAAATAACATGGATTTTTTAATGTTAAAGTACCTTTTATGCGTTCTTTCATGCGGAATAGGATTTAGTAATGAGTTTTATGGAATCAAATCTGGGTTTGAAGATATAGGGAATAATGCAAATAAATACCAGGCCATACAGTGGTAACTTGGAAATCCTCGATTGCACTATGTTATGCTAAAATCTTTATTTTCAAAAGCAAATAACCGAATCCAACATATAGTTGCAACATGTAGGAAAATCCACTATCTTTATGAACAATCTTGTATTTTTAAACAGTTAAATTCTATTGCTCCAAACTAAGAGGATAAACAATTTACTAGTTTCAGACCGGCGAACAAGATTCATCCCTTCCTTTTAAAATATATCTTTGGAATGGATTTTCCAGACAAATTGAAATCTTTATGAGACATTATACGATTATTGGGTTACTTTTCAAATAGGATTTTTTTCTAGGTGTCCCAAATTTTTTACAGTAACCTATTTGTTTATCCACTGCATATTTTAATGTTTACCTGCAGTATGAGCTCTGTGTAATAAAATGATGTACCGAGCCGGGTAAGATTAATACACAAGCTTTGTGTAGAAAGGTCGTCAGTGTTTTTGCCACAGCGAATATCTTGTTGGTACTTGAATAAATGAAAGAACATCATCGCCAGGCTTTCTTTAGTTAAGTCCCAAATTAATTGAAGGGCAGGACCCTATTAAAACCACTATCAGCCAATTCTTCAAAATATCAAACAAAATCGCGCCCATTTGCCATCAAAGTCCATTTTCTACACTGTTGTAGATTATTGATGTAATAAAAGACCCCTGTAAGTGGCTTAGAGTAAGATTAACACGCCATATTTGTCAAAAAAATGTACATTTTTTATGCAGGTTTGCAATAAAAGTCGGATCTCGACTGTTTATTAGTAAACAAAGTATGTCGTAAATGGCATCTCAAGACAAAATAGGCGTTTTGAATTTAAAAAAACAAACCTGATTTTGCCTGGTAAGGTGAACAAAACATTGCTATTTTTGTGAACACCCATTGCATGGCATGTTGTAGTCAAGCTGAAAAGGTCAACATACCTCTTCTATGGGCTTTGTGCTACACCCTGGTCGCAATATGGCAATTAGTAGTTTAACTATCGTAGACGTATTGGCTTTGCGTATAGCAATGTAGCGAAGGCCACCAACATCCATGGGTTGTATAGCAATGATAGCAATTGGTGGCGAAAGTTAACTACCCGTATTGTTGTGTGTAACACTCATGAATTGATAATAATTCATAGCAAACGCACCAACTAGTCTATTGGATTAGTTTATTCCCTGCCCCCGGGGGAGGGGGAGGGGGCACATCAATAATAAACTGGAATGGTGTAAGGCTGGCTGCTTCGGAAACCTAGGGACATCATTCAGTGACAGAAGACTAAATTTAAAACAGGGGTTTTTGGGTGCGAGACAGCCAACCAGCCCAAAGTAAGGATTTTCAGGTGACAAAGTCCAAAAATTTTCCAAAAAAATGTGGTCTTTAAGAAATTTGCAAAATGTTTCACCAATAAGGTCTATTTTCAAATTTTATGGGGTTTTGGGTGCAGCTATGCTGAAAATGTCACCTCCAAGATGAGAGTGCCTCCCACCACCGACCTTGGAAGCAATGGCAGAGTAAGTTAATACCAAAAGACCAACAGCCTCCTTTGGCTTTGCGTATTCCTCTGGTTGCAATGATTCCAATTGTTACCAAAGTACAACTACCCTCCAGGCTTGCGTATTACGCGCTAATAGCAATAGAAGCAATTGTATAGCAAAGACCAAACGCCTTCTTCGGCTTTGAGTACATACCCTGTTGTAATGATTGCAATGGTAGCAAAGATAAAAAACCTCACTGGCTTTGCGAATACACGCAATAGCACTGAGTAAGTGGTAGCAAAAGGCCAAATACCCCCATTGTTTTCGTATACACGCTAATAGCGATGCATCATTATTGAACAAAGACCAACAGCCTCCTTAGACCATCGGTTTTGCGTATCCCGCTGGTTTTGGAGATTTGACATTTGTAGCAAGGACAAACTACCCCCATTGTTGCGTATACACGCTAATACCGATGGCTTCTTATTGATGGCAAAGACCAACAGCTCTAGACCAATCGGCTTGCGTATACACGCTGGTTGCAATGATTTGCAATTTGTAGCAAAGGACCAACTACCCCCATTTGTTTGGCGTATATAGCGATGGCATCAATTTTGATAGCAAAAAACCAACAGCATCATTAGACATCGTCCCTTTGGATACACGCTAGTTGCAATGATGGCATTTGTAGCAAAAGACCACTATCACCATTGGCTTTGCGTATAACGCGAATAGCAAATGGCCGCAATTGTATCAAAAGACCAACAGCCTTTTTGGCTTTCGTATTAATCATAGGCATGATTGAATATTGTAGCAAAGACCAACTATCCCCATTGGCTTTGCGTATACACGCAAAAAGGAAATGGCAGCAGCCAAGACAACAGCTCATTTGGTTTGCTTACACTAGGTTGCAATGAATGCAATCGGTAGCAAAGAAGATATAGCTTTGTGTATACACTCTGGTTGCACTGAGTGTAATTGGTAGCAAAAGAAGCAAACTCCTAAATTGGCTTGGCGTATAAACACAATGGCAATGGCAGCAATGATAGCATTGACCAAAGCTTCTTTGGCTTTGCGTATTCATCGGTTGCACTGAGTGTAATTGGTAGCAAAGGATAAACTACCTCCATTGGCTTTACTATATATGGTGCCAGCAATCGGCAGCAATGAATAGCAACGACCAACAGCCCCCTATTTGGTTGTGCGTTATACACAGTGGCGTACACCATGCAGCTTTTTTTTTTTTTCAGGGGGAAAAGGGGGGGTGGGCAATGTTTTTTCAGGGGGGGCAAGCTTATATTAAAATTTGTTAGTATAGTTTATATACCTATTATATGGATCCTGTCATCTGATTGCGTAAAAGTGAGCATAACTTCAACTAGCTCAAGAATTGAATCAAAAATGAACTATTGCCCTGTGAATTGCGGGATAGTTCATGAACTATGCGCGGGAAGCTCTTCCCAGCGTAAAGGACTTGTACGAACTATTCATCCGTATTATGAGTGCACATATTGAAAGCTGATGTAAGAGATGAATATAAGCAGCCTCTGATCGTATTTTGTTTACCGTACTGTGAAATGGCTGAATCGGCGCATATCAGACAATCAGCATCATGCTTTGAGCTTGTAGATGAAGTTCTGAAAGGAATCATAGACGCAGCTGCTAGTGCTAATACCAAACGTCAGGTAAAGTACACCGTGAGATATTCGAGGATTATAATTCGACACCGATGACGAGGCCATCAGCAGGCAATGACTGCCGAAATTGTACGCCATCTTGCGGACCAAAAAAAAATGGCAAGACGTCGATTGCGGCGATCCGTTTTGGACCCAACACACTTCCCTCAACACAAAGAAAGGTTGATGGTTAATTTTCACAAGTTTTGAAACCCTAAGTTACACAAAATTGTAAACATGCATGCTGCCATGCCCATGCATGGCCTACACATGGCGATACTGTCCGAGGGACCCAGCGCCTGTAGTGGGGTCTCAACAACTAATAGGGTTAAGCAATATTGGCCACATTTTTGTGAAGAGCGCCCCAAATTCTTCAAAATTGATATTTTTGCACAGTTACGTGGTAATTGTCTAGGAAACTATACCTGCGAACGAGCAAGCTAAAAAATGAGTATTTATCACAAAATAAGCGATTTTGTATTAAAATTGGGATCCAAGATTTGGACTTAACGGCAGAGCTGGAATTACGTTTATGTCCGTCCCTCCCCCCCATTTTGGATGAAATAGTGCCAACTCGAGAAAATAACCTTAAACTGGACTTGCCCGAACTATTAAAACAACTAATGGATGAGCGTAGGGACACATACATGGGCGCGTTATTTCCGGGCTATTTCACATTGGAGGCCGTTTCCAGCAGCCGTTGAATTATTATCGGGGATCCCCGATAATATTATTCTAGTACAAAAGTCCTTCGTTTGTGACACATAGACATTTTCGAGCTTAAAACCATTCACAGGTGTAAGTTTACCTAGCCCGTTACCAAGCAACCGTGTAAAAAAGCTCCAAATTTTTGAAAAATGGGGGCGCCCTTCAAAAATGTGCTATATATTGCTTTTATTAAATACTTGAACATTCAAGTTTAATCTTTAGCAACAACTTCAAATGCTCCCTTAGTTGTTTTGGAGTCCAAAATCATTCTATCTGCGAAGCTTTAATTTGTTCAGAAAAAACAATTTTACCTGCTTTGTGGTGCATTTCAACAAAAATCGGCATCTGAGACACTAGCACCGCTTAGCAGACCTGTGTTAGCATCCTGGTTAGAACGTTCTTTGAACCAATCAGCCTGAATAGATCTGAGATATTCGGTATATTAAAACAAATATTGACTGTTTTTATTCAGAGCATGGTTGGAAAAACTATAGGCCCTCGGTGATCTCGAAAACCATTACTATGCCCCTCGGCTTACGCCTAGGGGACAAAGGATCGTTTCGAGATCACATTGGGCCTATAGTTTTTAAACCAGGCCCCTATAGCAGTCAATATTTGTATAATATGGCCTATGTAAATCACTATTTTTTCAGGGGGCAAGTGGGGGCAGCCTGGTTACGCCACTGCGTATAACACCTTGGTTGCAACGAATGCAATCGGTAACAAGAGTCAAACTACTCTCTCATGTTATTGAGTTTGTCTTTACACCTTAAGAACAATAACAGCTATTGATAGTAAAGACCAACTGCGCCTCCATTGGCATTTGTAAAACACTTGCTAAGCGAAATTCATTTACATTGCTCTACTCATTAAAAATTTCATCCACAACGACCCTTCCCCTTTTATAATTTATATGTTCGTGTTGGTGGGTGTATGTATAGCTTGAGCATGCCAATAAACAAGTTCGATTGGTTAACGGATACATGCCCTGCAAGCCGGGTTTTGTAATCGCGAACAAAACAGATTTCAAACAAGTAGTCCTTTAAAAAAACAGATAATCGTTAAAGTCGGGTGGGCGTCGCGTTTTATGATTATTCCGAAATCTCTGTGTATTCCTTTAGAAGTTGCAATTGTTGCGTGAACATAAAAATTTTACTTTGCATGCGGGGGTTATCTACACCTCGGCCTGCGAGTTCTGGCGTGTTTATTAAGTCAGGCCGTACGATTAAATAACGACACAAGGTTTGTTTTGCCGTCACGAATTTTAACACGTTGAGATACATATTCAAGCCGTACAAGTTATTGAGACAACTTTAATATTACTTTAGGTAACGGCCGGCTCCCCACGATGTTAACATTTAGGACTTAAGGTACACAGGCAATTTCAATAGTAATTAAGTGGTGTGGGCGTAGGTGTTGTACAGCTTTAACATCTTTGACATACCTTTTAAAACACTTCAAGTGCTAACTGCATACTCAATGTTATATGCACTTTGGCTAAGGGTCACCGGCTTTTTGTATATAGGCGCCCTCAATTTTTGTTAAACGGGCATTTCGGATCCACAGCCTATCCCCAGACTTACCTAAAATAAGTTGACGATTTTTGTATTATCTGAAACAGTTGGGTTTAAGTATAGTAGTGTGCCCAATTCAGACGTCCAAGTTAAGTCGTATCTCAAAGAATTCGCAAAAAAAAATTGGGTCCTCTACGTATCCAGTACAAAAAGCCATGCAGGTTCATTTCAGGGATGGGGGGGGTGGGTGCCACCACACTTTGCTCAACATGCTCAAAAACGGGTTTACTGAGCGGAAAAATAAACAAGAAGTTTTTGCTGAATTGTGGCTTTATGAAAGAGATGCTCTTGATTCATTTGTCTAAATTAATAAACTCAAAATCAAGCACTTAAGGCCACCAAAAGGAGTGCCTATAATTTAAAAATGTAATACTGCTGACAGAGAAATCTCATATGAGTGCAGTCCACAACGATATCAAAGTGTTGAATTGTTTTGCAATTTTGACGGGTAAGAAATGATATTGTGTTCATATTTTTTCCTTTGAATAAATATTTGAGCTGGTTTCCGTTTAACCTGGTGCGGAAACTTAAATCGAAATTCCAGATGTAGAAAAGTACTATATATAATGCATACATAAAGTGGTGGCGCTGAAAATAACAACCGCAGCGATCGTATAATAGAAACATTCATTAGTTAACATTGAGAGGATTATGTGCCATACGGCATGATCGGTTAGAATGATTGCTATGCATACCATTGGGTCTGTGCGTCAGTTCATGTAAGTTCACAGGGTTGCAAAAAAGACATGAAACATTCAGGAAAACCCTTGACTGAGGGGCAATTCGTGATCCCCAGCCTCGTCCCCGACTTACCCGAAAGTTGAGGAATTTAATCATCTGAACAGTTTTAATAAATTAGTCATCCCTGTGTACCTATCTTAAGTGCAAATTCCGGTAGTATATGTAAGATATCTGTGAGAGGGGGACGGGGCACTCACTATGAAATGGAGAGGGGTGTAAGGCGCGCGCTTCCAAACCCGGGGGCATTCGGTGACAGAGGACTGAAAAAAATAGGGGTCTTTGGGGCGAGACAGCAAAATTGCCCAAAGTAGGGGTTTTCCGAGTGACTAATTTGCAAAATTTGTCAAAAAAAAAATAGGTCTTTTTAATTGGGTGAGTTTTTTTTGCAAAAAATTTTCGAATAGAGGTCTTTGGGTGAAATGTCCCAAAAGGGTTTTTGGGTGAAGTGGTAATATTTTTACAAAATATGTGGTATTTGGGTGAAATGAAAAAAAATATGGCGGGTTTGGGGGGACAACGAGCTGAAAAAAGGGGGCTTTAACAAGTAAATGCGTGGCTTCCAAGATGGGAGTGCCCCGGCCCCTCACAAGGAAATTCGATATTTGTATTGTTTCTGTTACGTACAGGACATAGAGTATAGAATAGTGGCCTATGGGACAGTGAAAACAAGCATTCTCATAACACAAAACGCAAAGTCGGGATCACTAAGAAAAGTTGTGAATAAGCTTTCTCAAGGATGTCTAATGAACCATAAGAAACAGAAGGTGCTGGAATCACGAATGCCCCGTTAATCTGCAATATACAGGGTGTCTCGGAAAAGAATTTAAACCCTAACTATTGGTGACCATAACTTCAAAAGTGAGTATCACATTTGATTCAATTAAAAAGAATCTTTAAACCACAATATTTTTCAATTTTAATGTTACACAGCACTCGATTCGTTCAGTAGTTTTGAAGAAATAAGCGATTACGCAACAAATGTCAATGGGACACTTCCTCCAAGTTTTAATAAAGTGATCAGAACAGAACAGGCGAGAAATAATCAACACTTCTTTCAGTTTCTTTTCATTTTATTTATTTAAAACAAGAATTAAGTAATATCTTTGCACCATGGGTGCAACATAATATTGCACGTACATTACAAATACAAAATTTACATCTTTTCTTTTTCATCTTGAAGTGCATCTTCAGTCTTTTGAGAAATTAATGTTAATACCCATGGCTGTCGCCACCAAGCAATTTCTTTTATTTAAATTTGCATCATATCATCAGGCGGCTTTTAGAAAAAGTATGCTTTGAAATTAATATTGAAAACGAAGTCCAAGTTTGATATTCAACTAGGCTGTGCATTATAAAATCTAAAAACGGTTTCAACACCAAATGTTCACCTTTTTTTTTGCTAAGGAATTGATTCAGATGCGTCGATTTTCGTTTTGATAAAATGCATTCAAGATTAGTATATCCAGCATGCCAAAAAGTGCAAAGTATTTGTGGCCCATTAATGTTCGGTCTTTGGTGGTTTTTACAACTTTGTCTGGAGTTTAGCCGAAGGGGACTTCGTATGATGACGCAAGGTTATGGTAAAGTTCGGCGCGGTTCTCCGCCTTCCACAGCGACTCTTGTTCAAATTTGGGGACTGGTACCCGTTTTCACGGTCTTCTTAAACATGGGTTCAAGAGTATCTTCTTGCAAGGATGATTTCTGTGGAATCTTGCCTGACCAGAGTAAAGTTATGGCCAGTTCGGCATATATGAAACCACAAACAGTCCTTTGTAGGGGCGACAAATGTTGACCAACCATCTTGTTCGTGCCAGTACGTCATATAACCCGAGAAGATTAAAAAGCGGGAATTTGAATTTGCACTCAATCATGCTTTATTATTTTAAATATAGAATCCACCGTTATTGGAATGAGATGTCTAATTTGAATAAAAAACTATTGTAAGTAATTTATTGTTGTGATCCACTGTTTAAAGTATCTTTATTTATCAATTCTTCTATGCAGTGCCACCCCTAGTTAACGAACAATTTCCACATTTATACCGATTCTATGGTGTTGTTTTCTAATAAAGCTGATCATTCTTGTTATTTACCGTGTTTGTTTTTCTGTTGGATTTTTTCAAAGATAATAGAAAGAATTGTACATGAAAATGCATATAAAATTAAAAAAAAATGGCATTGAACTAACAAAATATTAAAACAAGGCGGTTCTTTGTGAATGAACAAAGACAAGCTTGAAACAATAACACGAGTAATCAAGACGGTAGTTAACATCAAATCTGCATTATGGTGAGCAAATTGGAAAAAAAAAGAAGTGTCCCTTTGACATGTGTACATAATCGCTTATTTCTTCAAACGACTGAACGAATAGGTGATTGTACATTAAAAAAAAAAAGTTAAAAAGTAATGGTGGTTCATGATCTCTTTAAATTTTTAAATGTGATACTTACTTTCGAATGGTTATGTTCGCCTATAATAGTTAGGGTTGTTGTAATACTTTGAGACACCCTGTATTTTAAATGTGGACGGCGAAGTGGTGTCATAAGCGATATAGGATTTTTATAGGTATTTTTGTTTGTCAAGGCTTCGGATATATTATTGGCAAGGTTGTGGTTGGGGGGAAATTGGAGGTGTGTGTGGATGTTTTTGTTTTCCGATGTTTTACCAGTTGTGTGTAGATTTTAATGTGTTCTTGGGATTGAATGAAAATAAAGTCATGGCAAGCGAATCGGATTTGAATTGAATTGAAATTAAAATTTTTTATTTTTTTTATAACAATTAAAAAAAACCAACAAAATTAAAACAAACACAAATCAACACAAAGTGAATCTAAAATAACACTAGGTCCAAAGATATAGATGCCCCCTCATTGAAGTGGAAATATTAGCTAATTGACCTCCCAAATGTACCGTAAGCGTGTAATTGTATTGTTGAAAAACATGCCCTAAAACACGTATTTTGTTACCACTTTGAGTTCATAAAAAAATAATATTGTGATGGTTAGAAATACGCCCTACAGGGGGGGGAAAAGAGTATTGATATAATTTTACTACCATAAACGAGTATGTGTATGAAGCGTTTACGTTTTTGCCCCGGTTTTTGCAGCCTAGGGTGTGAAGTGATTCTTTGTCTCTGTGCCACTTTTGACGTCTTTGAAACGGACACCGAGCACGCATTGTGTCGGGGGGGGGGGGGGGAGATAAGATCTTAGGAATATCATGATAATTTGTAATAAAATAGTGACTTCAATATCCGTCGAGTTAGTGGATTAACCTCGCTGCAAAAGTAATTCCAATAACGGTCATTTCGATTTAAATTATCGCCAATAACCAGGCATAGTTTAGGTCAAGTTGT
>JAMKCH010026801.1:0-17879 GCA_023653785.1 Ophioderma brevispina
TTTTGTGTATTGAGGGTGTGATATGTGAACATAACTTTAGAAAACTGATTGTAACTTTAACAAGTTTTAGTTTTGAGGAATCTTGATTTTTGACTAAAATGGTCCCTATGGGGTAAGTTGAGCAACTGGGCATGGGGTAAGTTGAGCATAGGAAAATGTGCACAATTTTCTCCCCAAAAATATTTTCAAGTAGAATCACATCAAAAATTATTTATTTTCAACTTTTAGACTGAACTTTCACTATATCAAACATTTTTTTGGTAAAATACCTTGAAACAAGAAAATTAGAAAAAGGCAAAATTGGATTCCAATGCTATGACACATATATTGTGTGTTTCTATGGATGGCTCAACTTACCCCCATGACTGGCTCAACTTACCCCACCCCTAGGGTAAGTTGAGCCAGTTTACAAAATATTTTTGGCCCCTCACTGAAGGATAATGCAAAATATTGGTCAAATATTTGTGACACCTTAATCAAGTAAACATACACATGTTTCACTTGTAACACTGCATTTGCCTCCTACTATATTTCTCTGAGCAGAATGAAACAAAATGTAAAAAGTGGCTCAACTTACCCCCTTCTACCCTACCTTCTTTGGCAAATTGCTGAGGAGTGGGAACCTCAGTGGTTTAGTATATTAATGGTCGTTGAGTGATTTTGGAATTGGAAAGAAACTTTGGATACATAAATATTTTGGATAAAAAATTTGGATACATAAGTATTTGGAATACCTTGATTTTTAATTGGAAATAAATAGGGCACTATCTCCTGGCAAATATGCACCACATTCATATCGCATTGCTTTTTGTGTTTTCATTTCTCGGGTGGTAAATGAGGTTTAACAAAATCAGGGAATTTTGAGAAAAAATAATCAAACCTGTAATTGTTGGAATGTTATGACCATCACTAAAGGCGACAGCTCTTCAAGGAGTTATAGTTAAATAAAATAAATCCGGCACTCAAAATGATACAGCACTGAATTGTTCCCTACGAAGGAGCCCGAAGTGATATCCGTAACACTCCAGTGATGTGAACAACACTCTGTCGGGTGACCCCCCATTTAAATAATAAGCATTAACTCGAAAGGAACGTGCTTTATCAAATATCGGGCGCAGATACATTGCGACACCCGACAAAATCCTATCAATTTGATTCGCGTATTTTTATTGCATCGCTCATTTTATATTAAAAGAATGGTGCATTACATACGTTGACTAATGCACAATGCTTTCCCACTAACTCATGGAAATTCTAATAGACTGAAATGTGAATAGCCGACAAGTAATACACCGCAAAAGGCAAAGTAATATACATGGTTGTTACCGTCACCTGATAAGTGCACATTAAATGGGTATGCATTATTTATATTTTTATTGCAACGTATTTTGGGAGGGTAAATTTTCGGTCTGTATTCTCTGTGTTGAATGTTATTATATTTTCACAGCTGTGTACCTTCATCCCTGTTATGTTTGTTATTGTAAGTCTCTATCCTCAGAATTTTGACAAAAAGTCAAGTCAAAACGTCAAGTCAAAAGAAAGGCAAATGATATTTATGCTTCTATATATTTCTAAATAGCAGGGGACTGTAGTGAAAGAGTGTGCGCTTCCGGATAATTTTTTTTTTGCACACAAGTACTATAGGCATTGATAATCCATATAATTGATGGAAGCAATTGCCAACCCCCTTAATGGACCCCAGCTTTGGTTTCAAGGTGATACAGGGGTCAAAATCTTAAAATGTTCCGATTGTGTTAAAAAGTACACCATGGCGTTTGTCTGGTTACAAGGATTCCAAAGGTATAGTTTATACTATCTATGGCTTATAGTTTCGGAGTTATGGTTTAAAAACTGTAAAAAATAGTTAAAAAGTCAACTTTGGTGTATATGGGTCAAAAGTTAAAAGTTGCTTTGATTCAGGTAATATGTGGTGCAAATTGTTTCCCTAACATAAAGGATTGAAATAAGGAATAGTTTGCATTATCTGTTATGCTTTGTTTTCACGTTATCCAACAAAATAGTTCACAGGTCAATAGAATCCAATAGCTGCCAATAGCTGTTGACTTCATTCGCCATTTTGGTTAATAACCAAACACTTAAGATAGTCAAAACTATTCCTATATTTCATTGTATGAGCTGAACCAACAACTTGAACCACGTTTTACAAAAACTGGAGCAACGTTTCATTTTTGACCCTTGTACAAACCAAAGTTGACTTTTTCACCATTTTTACAGTTTTTACCCTATAATTACAAAACTATAAGCCATAGGTAGTATAAACTATACCTTTTTGGAATCCTTGTAACCAGATAAACATCATGGTGCGGTTTTCAACATAATTGGAACATTTTAAATTTTTGTCCCCTGTGTAATCTTGAACTCCAAGCTGGGAGCCATGAGAGGGGTGTAACAAGTGCTTCATATTTTTTTTTATGATCAATGCAAAAAGTACTTGTGTACCAAAATTCACAGTTTTATCCAGATTTGCACACTCACATTAGATATGTGCACTACAGACCCCACTATAAATACATTTTTAAATATATATCATTCAGAAAAATGACTATTTATCATTGATAATATAATAAATTAAAACGTTCATAATAGGTTCCTTATCATTGCTGCCATTTTTCAATTTCACAGGATGAAAAAATAAATAGCAAGTTTGCCGGTATTTAGCAGACAGCCTTTATCAGGACAATGAAAGAAGTGACCAGTGAATTAAACAACCACGCCTTTTCATTAAATGTGCAATGAGAGATTTCACATAACAGGTGTCCCTAAAAATGTGAAAATTCTGATTTCTGCAGTGATGTAAAGCTTTCTTTCTATCCAAAATATCACCATCTGAAAGGATTAAGCTAATAATTAGTTCTTTCATACAAAAGTGTGAAATATATTTCCGTGTCCTGTTAAATACTTGAATTAAAGTTTCATGTCATGGATTCTTCCAATGCCTTCACACAAGGCAACCTAATAGATTATTGAATGACGTACTCATCGCTATTCATTTAAAAGTGACGGGTTGGTAATTTCTTTGACAAAACACATACACAAAAATCGCATTAAAAAAGCAGGTAATTCTTGTATTGGGATTGAAATCTGGGAAAACTTGTACTTCATGTTGTTGGATGGTTTAGGTATGCTTTTTCTATAGTCTGAATATGTTACCACACTCATTCTTTAATATCATATATCATATTATATCATCTGTCATGCTTGTTTACTGACATTTTCCTCGTAGCTCTTTCGTGAGTTGTATGAAATGCAATAAGGGGATCTTAACTCTGTTAAATAATTCTAATGATAAGTAATTTTTCTCATTGAATTGACCCACAATGATTGGCAAACATCACTCTACTAGCCTGTGCCGTTCTCTGATATTTGTTTAGAAGATGTATACTAGATGTGCATGTAAATATCATGTAAATAGCCGTATTTATCATCAGAATATTTTTATTCTATATCTTCCTTTATATCTAATAGTCAAAGTCAGAATAGGTTTCAAAATTAGATTGCAAGTCATGCCTTATTTATGTTCTAGTTTGGGTACATATGGTGTGTTAATATATTGCGCAATTTATTTTTAAGTGCTGGTGGGCGAAAATTTTTAAGTTAAATTTCCAAAAAAAATGTGCTACTTTTCAAATTAACTACTAAGGTTCTTTTCATATATGTAGCAACTTCATTTTTTGTTGTTACAAAAGACATCCTCGAGAAGTGTGTGCAAATATCTATATAAGAGTACCCATAAGCCATACTGTCCGCATGTATACTCATAACATATTTCTTACAGAGGCCAACATTTAAGGCGTTATACAAATCTGTAAGAAAGTACAAACGCGCCTTCACCGATCCTGGATAAGGCGTCTTTGACAAAGATTAAGGTAGGCGCAACTACCTTGGCAATGTCTCATAACATGAACAGAATGAAATTGCTTGCTCAAAGATTTTTGTTTTACATCTCTAAAAATAATGAAGATATAGCACAAATCCATTGTTTCTCTCTGCATTTTCTTGTGCAATCTCGGGGATATTGTTTTGTAATCATGCAATTATTCTCCCACTTTCTATTGTTTGACAATAATATGTTTTTTTTTACCAAAAGCACTGTTGAAAACCGTGATTACTCTAAGTAAACGATGCATCTTTCTGTGGCTTAAAATGGCCAAACAGGATTTTTTTAAGTCACTCCAACGCCCAAATGACACCAAATAACGTTTCGAAGGTCTGTTTCTCAATAAAAAAAACCAGTGTAAATGTATTAGTAGAAATAGCTCTTAACTATTTTTCTTTCTGAATATAAGGGTTTTTTTTATTAACTCACACTGTATATAAAAAGCTGACAATATAGCATGTAGAGAGGTGCTTTGGGAACTATCGGTGTGTCATCTGTGATGACCGCATTTCGGGGAAAAGAATTAATAGAAGGGTTATATTTTGAGCCATTTCATTATGGGCGCATTGTCTACTTTCATCACTTGAGTTGGGCGTTATTTTGAACGTTTTTTTTTCCAATTCCCAACCGGGCCAGTGACATGTTTCCTCCCTTACCTATAAAGCATGAATTAGATCCACTTTAGTAGATTTCAAAATATTTGAGACCTCATTAAAAGTTTTAGGTCTGTCCATTCACAGTGAGAGGTAAGAGGAATTATTGTAACAGCCACAGGTAAAAACGTTTTATGGTCCCTCATATCAAATGTACGTAATATAGCTTGTAAATAATGTTGACCTCAAATACGTTATTTCATAACAAAGGATAGCTTGGGTGTTCAAATTAAAGAATTAAACCTCAGTAATTATTTCATTAAACTTTATTTAAACATAACTTACCTTTGACCCTGCAAGATACAAATCCTTATCGCAGCATGACAAATAATACCTCTTTTTTGTAACCAAATATCAATACACACATAACGCAAATCAGATCAACAGTTTTCCAGTAAGCCTGTGTACAAAATTGATGTGTCCCCATGAGAGAGTGTCCTAGCTACCATACAACATGTACGGAATAAACCGTGACCTTGTATACGATTGCCCTTTGGTACAGTGCTGAAACAAAACGATGCATACATCACTTAATGGCGAACTCAATAGACAAATGGGTGGTCAAGGACAACTCAGTCACGGCTGACAACTGTAGTTTATATCACCCTATGGAAATGTGCAAGAACTCTCACTTACTTTACTCTACTGTATTTTGTTGGTGTAATGTGCTAGATTCCCATTCGATGGATCTTATCATGTCCAGGGCATTGGCGGTTACGAATCTTCAACTGACGAAATCTTGATGAAAAATTATTTTGTTTTAATTTGAATTATACATGAATTAATTAGTATCATTTCCCCTGCATTTTTGGCAGAACTTATTTAGGAAACACTGGTAAAAAAAAAGAAGCCAAAATCAATGAGATTTAGTTGAATATTTTGGCTGTCATATGTCTTGAATATTTAACTACTCAAACCGTAAGAACTGTCGCCTAAGATTTGTTTTAGATAACAGTTAATCAATGCAACTGACAGTGCTTACAACTTTGTTGACATTGTTTATGATTGGGGCGAAAATTTATATCACCTGTTAATGGCGCTAACACAATTATTAATCAGGTACAATCACTGTGACTGTCCATCACACGTGGCAAGTAATGTAAGATGTAATATGCACGTATGACTCTGTGTGTATCCCAAAAATCTCTTAATGCGTTCGGCATTTACAAAACAAAATGGAATCCAAAAAATACGGAGGGACCCCCCCTGCACTTGTGTTTTGAAGGGGAAAATTGCCATACATCTCACATAAAAATAACGCTACCTCACCTTTTTTGCGATGATCGTAAGGTTGGTAGCCATTTTCTGAAATGGACCTTAGGTATTAGGATAAGCAGTTAGGGGTTTTCCCGTACTGTTGCAAACACTCGCGCGACGATAATGTACACCTATGACTCTCCGTATATAGGTCAGAGCGAACTTTCGTAGTTCTTTGCACAATGCCAAATGAACCCGGAGAGATCAGAATTCTGATTTCAATTAATAGGTCCCTTATAAAAATTTCATATCTGAGTACCTTATAAAACTCCCGAAGTGCCAAACTGGTAATTTTAACAACTCAACACCCTTTGCACCAGCGTAGCACTTTAAATCATTGAATGGATGTCCATCTTTGTAACTTGTAAATACAGTCCCTGTGCGAGTTAGACTTAATACACACGAGTAGTGCAGAGACTTGCGTCTCAACTCTTCATCCATATGATCACGAACTTTTTGTCGAATATGATGCCAGACAAAAAAGTGACACACTGGTAGCTAGCTTGACTTGGATCGATTTACTCTGTCATTAAAAGGCCACTGGTAGAATATCTTTGCTTATAATTAACAATGTAACTTTACAGCAGGACAACAATGGATGTTACCTTAAAAATAACGCTATTTCACGGATGACTTGTGATCAGCTGGTAGTGTTTCCTGGCGGGATTATTTGTCTTATGACCGTATCCTTATCATCGTGGTATCATGTTCCAATAACGTCAATCTGGATTTCATAATTTATTTGGATTGATGACCTGCTGCCCATCTTAGTACCAGAAATTGAACTTGCCACAAGAAGATTTCAAACCAAAAGACCATTTTGTTTTTTATTTTCTCTAACATGATACACGTAAAATTAACTTGTATAGTTTTCAGTTTAATCGATCAACTTAACTATTTTTTAGTCAAATCAGGGGTATTAGATCAATTTTACATTTATACTAAGTTTTTTCCGATCAATATATATTTAGGCATTTGCCATACAACAACCTCGCAATCAGATTACCTGCGAATCTGTCCATGTGCTCACTTACGCTTATGATGGCGATCACTCTAGAAGCTATAGCGACATTATGTGATCAATATCTCGTTTTCCCGTTTTTCCCGTTTTTTTTGTCAAAAACAAATATACATTCTATATTATCTAAACCGTTTTCGTAAGTAATCACGTCCCAAAGTACGTACAAGATTCAAATTAACTCTGATAAAATCGGATTTTTTTTTTTCTATAATATTCCTGTTTGTAAGCACAGGATTAAACACAGAGGTTACGGACTGCTTACACTTATGTTCATACATTCAGGGGCACTTCAAAATTAATTGAATTTTTTGGGAACAGGTCTTTCACTTTACTTACTGAACATAATTTAGATAAATTGGTGCTTTCAGGCACGAACTGGCAACATTCAGAGCTACATCATCAAATTTGGATAATTACCAACGTCTCATCTATGTAGCCCTACAGTATTATCACACTCTCAAGATGTGCATTTGCATTTTTTTCTTTGCTTTATCACATGGCCCAGGTGCTTTACTTCTCTCTTCATGAAGCTAGGTATTGATTCCCACTCCGCTTTTACTAGTAAATTAAAGTCCGGCTTGCATTTGCAGAAGTCTTAGAGATATTAACTATATAAGATTAAATTGTCTTTGACAAGTTAAAGTAGTTCAACCTCTCTATCCGAATTACATTAATTGTGCCCAATTCAGGATAAAATGTGTCACCATGGTATTCATAGTTGATGGAGAAATGGGCAACTATGGTGGCTCAAACTGAAGTAAGCATTAAGACGAAATAAAATGGAATCTGTGAAATGCATTCCCACTGTACATTGTTTAAAGGGACACAATTATTATTTTATGATACAATTGTTTTATACATGAGGCAAACTACAAGTGTGTGTCTTGATTGAAAACCTACAAACGTTTGATATGCTTTTAGATTGCAATCATAAAAACATAATCCGTCCAAATTTCATATTTGCGATGGTACAAAAAAAAACATCATAATTAGATGTTGCTTGCTATTATCATTTTAATAAGGATGGCAGTTTAACAATCATATACACTTACTTCATGTGTGACAAGAATAAACTTCAAATTTAATCTGATTCTACAAAAAAAATATATATTAATTTTCCAAACTGCTAAAGCTTAACCAAAATAAATCTTTTCACGGGAGGACCCACAGAAGACAAAATGCGAATATATAACTTGAGTCCTTCCTAAGTTTCTAACACTACAAAAGGTAGGGCCCGCTCCTTGATTTTTAAAAAGTGGCTAAAATGGCATTTAGGTATTTAAGTGACATATTAACCATCCCCAAAAGTAACTTTCAAGTTCAACGAACTCGAGTATACATTATGGGATATAATGGGAAGCGGTGTTTATTTTAGGCGTATTTTTGACACCGTCATTTGTTGCTAGCGACTGAAATATTGTTTGTTGAAAGTTATTCCTACTTTACGGAACCCATCCACTCCAAGGATTTAAAAGTTGAAGTAAAAACCCTATAGGGAAGATAGAATCAAGTCATGGCATAAAGGATCGTATTGCGCACAGACTTACTGGGAAACAGAACTTTGATCGGGTCATAAATGGAACAAAGTTCTTTTTTAAGTTTGATTAAGTCGTAATTTTCAAATGTTGCAATATACCGAATTTGCCCTGAAACGAGCCTTAAGCCATTCTATACAACTATAAAATACTTTTCACCATTTTCAGCTCTTCAGTCGTTAAATGGTTAACGGTCCATTTAACAAATAGCTTTCTAATTTGCCGCAATTTGACGGCAATGGTCCATGTAACACAAATCTCCCGATTTTTAATACTATGACTAGGTAAAGTCCGCCAATATTCGCATTTTAACTGCACATGGTCTTCAACCATGTAAGGCATTAGGACAAGATCTACAATCACGCACCGCCGCTGTGTACCCCTGGAGTATATGGGGGGACCACAGGATTTTTTAAAGGAACATTCAACAGACAAAACATCATTTCTACATTCTCATTCGTTTTGAATAATGGTAGTATTGGTTCAGAATGAAACACTTTTTTTTCTTCCAACATCATACTAAGTCGGAAGACACTCATTTTACTTGTATTTCCGAAATAGTTGCCACAGAATTTAAACTGTGGGGCTGAAAATTGAAGAAAAAATCGTCCATGGTTTCAAATGCAACAAACTAGCAAATTGAATGAAAATTTGGCTGGAAAATCCAAGATGGCTTCCGTGAAGCTATTGTTTCAGGTGCTTACAAAGAAATATCATCAGAAGAAAATTGGTGGAAAGACCAGTCATGACATTTGTTATTTGAAAGATAATTGATTACGGATTAGATTTAGAAAAAAATTCATCTTGTTTCGAAAATCCTAAAAACTCGACAAATTGGGTCCAAAAAATCCAAAATGCCGGACATGCAATAAATGATCAGGACCGAACTCCTGTGTACTGAAAACATTTCACATGCTATTTTTAACAATTTTGGAAACACTTCCTAAAAGCTGCAATATATTACAGATTCTATAACCTTAAGCTATTATGGATGTATGTTAGCCCTAAAGGTAATTCTGATATTTTGAATATGCTTTCACCTAAAATGTTTGTCGGATTGTTTTATTTCAGGTCTTTCTCGTCATAATAGTGTTTTCCTACCTTCTTATTAGAATGGTAGCTTAGCAACTTATGCAAAACTTGAATGTTTTTCTTTAGTGTGCCTGTGAATTCCTTGTAGATTGTTGACTACTTCCTAGTTCTCGGTATGGACCATTGAATTGATGGAACAAAACACAAACAAACACAAGTAAAACTGAAATCAAGCGTGAGTTACATCAACCACTATCCATAGTTCATTGTAACACAGAGGACCATTTCCCTATTTGTCAAATACAGGTTGTCTATACATGTAAAGATTTAGTTACAGGTTTATATTGATTTAATTGGGAACCATACACTAAAAGATGTAAGAATAGAAAAGAACAGAGAAGAGGAAATAAAGCAAGCATTTGCGTACTTAAGCATGATGTGAATGTATTCATCAGTCAAACTTGGAACGACTTTAAACTGCGGGATTTACGGAATCACCTCAGTTGGATTTGAACAGTAATGCGGACAAAGATATGCTTTAAAATATAACGCAATTCAACTTTAAAAATAATTTTGATATTACAGCCACCTAAGAGGATTTGTATTTTTGGGACATGCGTTGTGCCCCCAGAGCAGTTTTGAATACAGTTGGAATGAATGTATCATTTATTATTATAAAACAGAATAAACTAATTATATATCATAGCTGAACGTTTTTTGACATTGGGTCTTTGAATAACTCAATTACCTCCACCGTTTGCAAAATTTACGAATTTCATTGCAGGAAAAATGTAGTTTTACCAGATCGTTATGGAGAATGTCATACAGAAGGCGCTATAACATACAAATCATTCAGGCGCAGGCGATGGCGGCCAAAAGTTCCAAATTTAGATGTCGTTATTGGTTGAACACGTAACCCGAAATCTTGACGAACAATCTGTTTTTTATATGATACCCGGGGGGGGTCCTGACGGTTAGGACAGCCAGAGGTTTCTAAATTCTGTTATCGAAACTGGCTGCGGTTTTCATTGTATGAGTGGTCACACGTTGCATGGGCCAACACTTAACCTTCCCTCCTAAGGAGTGTTTTTTTCCGCAGTTGAACTACGGAAAGAACATAATTCCAATTTAATAACAATTCCTTTACAAATCAAATCCAGAACTAGTACCGATTAAATACCGGAAGAGTGACATTGTCGGAACTTGAACCTACTGCGCTCAAGGTAAATGTTACAAGGAAACCATGCTATCCCACACCAAAAACTTAAAACTTATATGGATATGTAGTTTCGGGGTGTTGTAATGGTTACCCAGTCAAGATGTTATTGTGCGAATGTTTCACGTTTTGTTTTTTAAGCTATCCGGGTTTAACATATAAGATATCAGGTGTGAAAATAGGAAGAAATGTTTGTGTTGTTTTTGACCAAAATACACTAATACTCAGGCCCCTTTTAGCCTATTGACTAATGGATGTATTGATAACTCCAGAAGTAGGTATCTCATTTTCTATGTTACTGTCTCCTGTACCAATGCATAACACCGATGCACTCTTCAATCCATATTCTGACATACTGTGGAAGAAGATGAAGAAACTATATTCCCGCAGCTTTCGAAAAAAAAAAAAAGTTTTTGGTATAACTTCGTTCTTTTTGATAGAGCAAATATTATATTCAAAAAAGGCAGAATCCGGCCACGGGAAGACAGCGAATGGATAGTTATTTCTCGTTATTATATAGTGCGTATGGTAATAAACGTGACGCAGAATACTCCCCTTACAAGAGGGTTGGAATACCTTGATTTGTAATTGGAAATATAGGAGACTCCGGGCAAATATGGCGCCACATTAATATCGCATTGCTTTCTGTGTTTTCATTTCTCGGGTGTAAATGAGTTTAACCAAAATCAGGAATTTTGAGAAAAAATAATAAACCTTGTAATTGTTGGTGTGGAAATTTATGACCATCACTAAAGAACGACCAACTCTTCAAGGAGTTATAATTAAAAAAAAATAATCCGGCATCAAAATTGCATGTTCCCCTATGATGGAGCCCGAAGTGCCATCCGTAACACTACAGTTGATATGACCCCCCCCCATTTAAATAATAAGCATTAACTCGAAAGGAACGTGCTATCAAAATCGGGCGCAGATACATTGCGACACCAGACAAATTCCTATCACATTGATCGCGTATTTTTCTGGCTCGCGCATTATATTAAAAGAATGGTGCATTACATACGTTGACTAAACTATAAATGCACAATGCTTTCCCACTAACTCATAGAAATGCTATAGACTGAATGTGAATAGCCGACAAGTAATAACCGCAAAAGGAAAAGTAATATACATGCTTGTAACCGTCACCTGATAAGTGCACATAAAGGGTATGCATTATTTATATTTTTATTGGAACGTATTTGGAGGGTAAATTTCGGTCGTTATCTTGTGTTGAATGTTATTATATTTTCACAGCTGTTTACCTTCATACCTGTTATGTTTGTCATTGTAAGTCTCTATCCTCAGAATCAAGTCAACAGAAAGGCGAATAATATCTATGCTTCTATATATTTCTAAATAGCAGGGGACTGTAGCGAAAGAGTGTGCGCTTCCGGATAAAATTGTGAATTTTTGCACACAAGTACTTTAGGCATTGATAATCCATAACATTGATGGAAGCAATTGCCAACCCCCTTAAAGACAATATCAGTGATTTATCAGATTGGGTTAAAATATTTGAAATTTGCAGGATTAGCTTAAAAGTGAAGGATAAGTCTGTAGAATTCTCATAAGTTACTTTTTCCAGCTGTAGAATTGACAGAAAAGAAATAAACCGGCGGTGTTCCAAAGATACGATTCTCCATTCAATTGCGTGTTGTTGTAAGTGTGATGTGGTGCAAATTGTTTCCCTAGCATAAAGGATTGAAATAAGGAATAGTTTGCATTTTCTGTTATGCTTAGTTTTCACGTTATCCAACAAAATAGGTCACAGGTCAATAGAATCCAATAGCTGCCAATAGCTGTTGACTTTATTCGCCATTTTGGTTAATAACCAAACACTTAAGATGGTCAAAACTATTCCTATATTTCATTCTATGAGCTGAACAAACAACGTGAACTACGTTTTACAAAAATTGGAGCAGTATTTCATTTTTGACCCCTGTACAAACCAAAGTTGACTTTTTCACCATTGTTACATTTTTTTACCCTATAATTACAAAACTATAAGCCATATGTAGTATAAACTATACCTTTTTGGAATCCTTGTAACCAGAGAAACACCATGGTGCGCTTTTCAACACAATCGGAACATTTTAAATTTTTTACCCCTGTGTAATCTTGAACTCCAAGCTGTGAGCCATGAGAGGGGTGTGACAAGTGCTTCATCATTTTTTTATGATCAATGCAAAAAGCACTTGTGTACCAAAATTCACAGTTTTATGTAGATTTGCACACTCACATTAGATCTGTGCACTACAGCCCCCACCATAAATACATTTTTTAAATATATATCATTCAGAAAAATGACTATTTATCATTTATAATATAATAAATCAAAACGTTCATAATAGCTTCCTTATTGCTGCCATTTTGATTGACCCAAAGTGGCCAACGAAAAAAAAATCATTCATTGGTTCACATGTCTGATACAAATAATGTCAGAAATGATATAAGTAGAAATCATGCGAGGAGTGGAGCATATTCCTCCTCCCTAAACTAAAGAAATAATAATACCATACCGAGAATTCATTCTATCTTCTCCAATTTCACCTATATGTTCCAAGCGACCACTAGCAAGTTCAATAAGTTCAACTCAGGCAGAGCGCCCTGAGTAACACAACCACTACACCTGATCACAACAGGTATGTGTGGTTTTATATCTAGACTAGTAGGCTCCTGGATCCATTGTGCACAACAGACCAGCAGGGAGTGTATTAAATTATTTATTCAATCTTTCTCTAGACAGGGTAATCCCTTCAAAGCTAAAACAACTGCAAACACAATGTTAAAAATAATTTAGAATAAATGTCAAAAATACAATTTCACAGTATGAAAAAATAAATAGCAAGTTTGTCGGTATTTAGCAGACGGCCTTGGTCAAGGCTATGAAAGAAGTGGCCAATAAATGAAACAACAAAACCTTTTCATTAAAGATGCAAGGAGAGGTTTTACATAACAGTTGTCCCTAAAATGTAAAAATTCTGATTTTTGCAGTGATGTAAAGCTTTCTTTCTATCCAAAATATAAGCATCTGAAAGGATTAAGCTAATAATTAGTTCTTTCGTACAAAAGTGTGAAATATATTTCTGTGTCCTGTTTAATACTTAAATTAAAGTTTCCATGTCATGATTTCTTATTTTTTATAGGTTGTCCTTCACACACAAGGCAACCTAATAGATTATTGAATGACGTACTCGCGTCTCTTCATTTGACAAAACACATATACACAAACATCGCAATTAAAAACAGTAATTCTTGTATTGGGATTGAAATCTGGGAAAACTTTTAATTCATGTGTTGGTTTTATGTATGGCGTTTTCCCATATCTGAATTTTACTCACACTCATTCTTAAAAGTCTAAACACTTATTACTATTATATATCAGCTTCTCGTGCTGTGTTCTGACACTTTCCCCTCGTAGCTCTTTCGTGGGTTGGGTACGAATGCATAGGAATTTTAACATCTGTTAAAGAATTCTAATTATATGTACTTTTTCTCAATTGAATTGACCCACAATGATTGGCAAACATCACGCCACTAAGCCTTACCGTTCCCTGATATTTGTTTATAAAGATGTTAAAGAATGTGCTGTAAATATCATGTAAATAGCCGTATTTATCATCAAATATTTTTGTTCTATATCTTCCTTTTTATTTAATAGTCAAAGTCAGAATGTGGTTTGTAAATTAGATTGCAAGTCATGCCTTATTTATGCTCTAGTTTGGGTACATATGGTGTGTTGATATATTATGTGTCAATTTAAATTTTTAAGTGCTGGTGGGCGACAATTTTCAATCTTTTTCAACTCCTATGGTTCACTTGACGCCCAAGTTTCTTTGTAGGTTAATATTGAAAACTTGCTGATCCAAGTCAATTGGTCCTTACCCCAGCCATCTTACTTACCGGACATTGACTGTTTCCATCACTTCTGCATTTTCCTGTGCCAATCTTCGTGGATATTGTTTTGTAATCATCAATTATTCTCCCCCTTCATTGTTTGTCAATAATATTTTTTTTACCAAAGCCGGTAAAAAAAATCATTTTACGATGCATCTTTCTGTGGCTTAAAATGGCCAAACAGGATTTTTAATTCACTCAACGAAATAGGCATACATACCTTCTTCCTCCACGTTTCAAATGAACACCAATAACTTTTCGAAAGTGTGTTATCTCTCTTAGACACCAGTGCAAAGTATTATAGAAATACGCTTCTTAACTATTTAAATATTTTTCTTTTCTTAAGGTGGTTTTTTATTGACTCAACACTCTTATATAAAAGCTGACAATAATGTAGAATGTAAGAGAAAGTGTTTCTATTTTGGGCCATTTCACTTAAATGGCGCATAGTCCTACTTTCATCACTATAGTTGGGTTACTTTTGAATGTTTTTCAACACACCGGGCAGTGACGTTGTTCCGCGCTTACCTATAAGCATGAATTACATTCACTATAGTAGATTTCAAATATGTGAGACCTCATTAAAAGTTTTTAGTTCTGTCCATTTCAGAGTGAGAGTAAGTGGAGTTCTTGATGGCCACCTGTAAAAACGTTTTATGGTACTCCATATCAAGTACATAATATAGCTTTTACATAAATGTTGAAACTCAAATACGTTATTTCAAATAAAATGACTTTGGGTGGGGTCAGAATTAGAATTAAAACATCAGCAATTATTTCCTTAAACGTTATTTAAAATAACTTACGCTTTGACACTGCACGATATCATTCCTTATTGCAGCGTAGGGCAAATACTACCCTCTTATTCAATAACATAACGCAAATAGATTAATCAGTTTGTCCAGTAAGCCGGCAAGGGAGTGAACCCTCCATCAATATCACCCCTTGAAATGTGCAAAAACTCTCACTTAATTTGAATCTACTGTAGTTTGTAGGGCAATGTGGCTAATTTCCCTTCAATAGGATCTTATCATTCAAGCATTGGCTGGCTACGAATCGTCTAAGCGACGAAATCTTGACGAAATTTATATTATTTTGAATTGAATTAATACCTGATTAATTAGTATCATCCTTCACTCCTGCCATTTTTTGCAGATTTATTTCTCTAAACGACTGGTAAAAAGTAGCAAAAAATCAATGAGAGATTAGTTGAATAGATGCTGTCATATGTCTTGAAGTATTTTAATACTACTGAACTTCGACTAAGTATTTTTTAAGATAAACATTTAATCAATGTAATGACAGATGATTAACGTTGTTGAATTTTTATAATTGGGGCAAATTTATCACTTGTTATGGCGCTAACACTCTGATTAATCAAGTACATCAATGGACTGTCCATTACAGAGGGCCAGTAATGTAAGATGTCTATATAATATGCACGTATGACTCATGTATATCCCCAAAATCCCTAATGCCTTTGTGCAGGTTTAAAAAAAGGACAAAATCACGGAATGGACCCCTGCCTTGTGTTTTCGGGGAAAATTGTCCTACATCTAATAAGCAAAATAACGCTACCTACCTTTGCGGTGACCGTCGGGTTGGTAGAGCTACTTTCTGGAAGCACGTTAGCGATATAGGACAGCGATAAGGGGGTGTTTCTCCGTACTGTTTGCAACATAGCTGACGACGTATAAATGTACCCCGATGACTCTTCGTATATAGGTCACAGGGGAACCTTCGAGTCATTTGCACAATGCCAATAGTCCTGCAGAATGGTGAAAATATCAAACCTATTGTGCATTTTGGGTGAAAAGTACCAAATTTGGCACAGATGTAGCCTCTGATATGCTGAATAAATCTAGTCTAGGGCAAATTAAGTTTCCTTCCATGTGGCCGCCAAATTAAAAATGGCCGCCACGGTAAAGACATGTTTTTACGTATTTTCTTGTTTATATATGATCCAATTACTCAATTTGCTTGTGTTTTGTGCCATTTTAAAACGGAAATACCCTGATGACACTCCACTGGTAAAATTCCATTGTAACATTAGCAAAATTGATCCAAAAATGGCAGAAAATCCAAAATGGCGGTCAATTTGCAGCATATCATTTGATATCAAGCTATGAATGTTTTGTGTTGTGTGTCTTGTTATGTTCCCTAAGGTGTTATTGAACAATGTGCATTAAAGATAGAATTCACATCACCTTTCGAATACAACCAAAATAAGACTTGAATCCCAAAATGGCGGCGAAAATCAAAATGGCGGCTATTTGTAACTTTTAAGCTTATCCTGTGATTATCAAGAAATGGACTGTTTTATTAATCTTGATATAACTCCCTCAAGGAAGGAATTCACATCAACTTAAGAGGAAAACCAAATTTAAGGATTAGGTCGGTTGTTGAATTGCTTAGTTCCATCTAATTTGTACCAAGATGGCTGCAGTGCCCCAAACCTCGAATGGCCACTACTTATAGAAGTTCACTTACGTGCCTGTATGATTCATCCGTGCTACTTACTGTGTTTTTGTTCCATAAAAATAACATACCATATTTGATTTGATATGTTGGCTCTGTGGTTATACACAGAATCCAGTTGTGGGAGAATGGGATCATGGCCCCAAGCAATGTTCCAAAAAATTACAGGGCACAGGGACACATATTACCACATGAAAAAGCTTGACTTTCTCGTGCTCTAAGACTCGTGATTGTTAAACTGATGGCAGGTTACAAACCAAATCTTATTATGTGGCACTTATACGGCAAATTAATTCAAAATGATGGCCAAAATTATGCCCCACCCTAAATGATGTTGACTCTGCAGAAGTACTTGGTAGCCTTTATGTGTAGCACAGGTCTTACTAAAACTTTCATGAAAATCCATTGCCATCGGGAGACCACATCGACAGTTTGAAGTGCCAATGTGTGAAAAAGACCCCGTTGTAGAAGAACCTCCATATCTGCTGACAACATCAAAGTCCTCACCCTTGAGCTTGGCTCTGTCATAGTTATATCAGTCTACAAACCTCCCAATCAGTTAAGATTTTAAAGCACCCTCAATTCAATTTCGGGAATTCAACTAAAACCTCATTTCTTAATTGGCGATTTAAACAGCCACAGTACCCAAAGGGGCTACAATGAAAGCCAAAATAAAGAGGCCAAGCTGTGGAAGAATGGTTTAGTTAGACAGTCAAATCTACATTCCACCTTCAGACCATAACTGCCGCTATCCATTTTATGTGCCTATTGGTAAGAGAGGTTACAAATCCTGATCTATATAGATATTGTTGGCAAAAATATATCTAACATGTGTAGCAAAGATTGTCTGAATACTGTTCCAATAACTCTAAGTCAATGTTGCAGTCAGTAA
>JAMKCH010026802.1:0-29097 GCA_023653785.1 Ophioderma brevispina
CTTTAATATTATGCCAAGTAAGAATGACTTATTTTGAAATTTCATATTTTTCTGATTGTACCATTTTTTAAAGAAAGGCTGTATAGGAATTTTTATAAATATTGGAGTTGGGATCAGTGATGTAGACAAGACTTGTAATAGGGTAGAGCAAGACTGAAATTTTGTATTACTCCTAATAAGTGATCTCCTGCTAATAACTGCCCATTGGGAAAACTCGGAACTAAGATGTCTAAAATAGCAAACATGGAGCATTTCTATAGCATTCTTACAATAAGAACAAAGTATCACAGCACTTAACATTTTTTAACCAGACAGGAAATGCCTGTGCTGAACATTCACGTCACGCTGCATTGTGTTCATATCAATTTATAGACAAGAATGTTAAAATGTTTATGGGTGATGGGCTGCCTTTAATGAAGTAAAGTGCAATACTAAGACATGCTTTAGGGTGATGGGCTGTCTGAAAAACTGATACATATTAAAAGTGATTGTTCCAATTAAGTGTATCATGTTCTTTACTTGATATCAGAGCCTGGCACTCATCAACACTAAGTTCTAAGTTTCGTGGGAAACAAACTTGCGGTTTTGAAGCAATAATGTATATTGTGAAGTCATATTCCCTGCTGTGCTAATATTGATGGTTGACCATTAAAACTGCGTGGGAGAGCATGGCCTAGCGGTTAGGGTGCTTGCCTCTGGCGCAAATTTACCATCAAAATTCCCGGGTTCGAATCCCGGTGGGGTCGTGGCACTTGCTGAGATTTATTCGGGTACTATCAATTCTGGATTTGATCTGTATACCAGCTATTGATTAAATACAGAATACCACTCTCCTCCATGGTTCACTTGGAATTGGGCAAATGGATCATGAAAGCATCCCGTCCTTTGGAGGGGACGTTAAGCCGTCGGTCCCGTGTACAGAGAGTCACAACTGTACATGTACATCGCAGTCAGTGTCGAATAAGAGTAGGGTGTAAACCCCTGACTGTTCCCAATCCGCACCAGCCTCAAATAGCGGGCCATGTTAGGAGCGTCCGTATCATGGATACACACGGCCCCGGATCAGCACACTAGCTGAACAAATCCTGACACCACCACAAAGCCATTACCAATGACTTGTGGATACGAGCAAACAAGCAAACAATTAAAACTGCATTTTTTTTGTCTCTATCTTAGGAAAGAGATGGATTTGAAGGCTGAAATATTATGTGGGCTATATAAAATATTGCCAAACAGGGCAAATTCCAAGGCAGCAGCTTAATCAGCAGCCATTTGTAACTATCAAACAAATGACCACAAACAGGATAGGAAATAGGGGATTTAATGGTTCATTTGCCCATGTCATACCAAACAAGTCAGGAAGAAAGCTGCATTCTGATTTTAATTAATACTTTTTACACAAATTAAATCCAGAGTTGATATAAACAAATTAGGTTTAGGCCAGCTTTGTAACCATTAGCTTTGCACCCCACAATGTTTCATATCTTCAAGAATGTGTGCTAGCATTCCCTTGAAAATGGAAGTTATAACTGGAGACATGATGAAACACTCAAGGCATTAGCTGAGAACCTGCTTCCTTCCATCAAAAAAGGAAACAGGAGTCTCCCAATTAAAGCCCACCACAAAGAAATGGTTCCAACCATAAGATTACAAAACAAGGAAGGAAAAGAATATAGAAAACCACCTCTACTCCTGCTACCATGTGCAGAACCATATGCAGGTTCAGAGCCAATCCAGTGATTGGGAGTTTCATATGGATGAAGAACATAACCAATCTACAGATTCTGGAGACTGAAATGTCCAGACATCTGTTTACTCAGAATATGTCAAAATAGCAGTACTTTTGTAACTGATGTTACCTGGGGGGTGGGGTACTCAAGTTTGGTTTGGCTAGGGACGTGCCTCTGAGAGTCTGGAAGTAGGACCCATAGCTATACCATTTTTTGTCACAAAAGGGACCCAGAGCTATACCAGAGATGCAAATTTTGGCCCAAATTTAACTCAAATTTGCCATTTTTTCATCAAAATTTTGACATTTTAAGCAAATTTGGACAATTTTGGCTTCAGATTGAGGAAATTTGACGGATTTTCCGACAAATTTGAGAAAATTTTGAAAAAATGACCCATTGCTATACCAAAATTGGCATGAAAAAAGGAGTCATTGATATACCAGAAGGCTGAGAATGAGACCGATGTCTGTGGCACGTCCCCGTATGGTCATTTGTGCGAGCGAATTGGCGGATGCTATTTCGCACCTTCTGAGGTCAAAGTGCCATATTAATATAAATATTAGAACTGTGCATTACTGCTGTATTAAAATGTCACACTCATCATAGCAACTACGAACATACCCGAGCCCACATATTTTGGACACCATATTGAAAATTTGAAAAAAAAAAACATTGTGGCTGATCTTTGTGAAGGTAAACTTTCTGAACAAACCACATGCCTGATGATGTTCTTGAATGTCTGAGGATCATTTCATAACCAAGGGTCGCCTGGCAAAATCAACAATAAAGTGCATTTTTCATACTGCGAAGTTTACATAGTAATGGGCTTGGGCAGTAATATTTACAATGTATACCTGTCCGTCAGTGAGCTTGGCGAATCAATATGGCCGTCGGTTCTCTAGCCTTTTATTCACCTATCAATATGGGAGCAAGTGCCGTAACCACTGAACCATGTCAGCTCCCTAAATCTAAAGAGGGGAATAAGTCAACTGACTGGTTGATCGAAGCAGATAATATGTATGGAAAGCAAGTTAATTCATATTACTTACTTGGTATTTGACTACGGAAATCCCAGACGAAAATACCTCAAAAGTGAAAGCAAAAGCAAATTTAAATTGCTTGTTTCAATATGAAATGCAGGCTGATTTTTTTTAAGCAAACACTAAATTAGATATTTCACATATTTGTACCAAAGAAAACATTTTTCAGTTTAACCCCAGAGGGTGTATTGAGTCAATCCCACAATGCACCAGTTTTGGGAAATTTCAACCAATAAGGTCAATTGATCCCACAAAAATCCTATTCTTAACACATAAAACCCTGACTTTTACACTCATTTTAGGACACAAGGTGCTAGTACTTAGGGATCTTTTTGCATGATCATGAAATGTCCTGTGGTTCTTAAACTTCTTGAACACTTTTATCCCTAAGTACTGACTTGTGTTTAGTAACTACAGTACATTATAGGCACATTGCAATGCATTGTGGGATTGATTAAAACACCCTCTGGTTTAACCCTATCAGATTGAGAAATATTTGAAGATAAGCATTACATCAGTGTAAAAAAAATCAAGGCTTTCCAATTTTTTGGACATCTGTCCTATGTGAAATCTTGGCGTTGCACTTTTAATACAGTACAAATCCTTGGCCTGTACTGTAGGATACATGTGTCAAGATTGTAAAATATGAGTTCGGCGCTTTCTTCTCTAGATGTCAGGTATGGTAGCTAGTGTTAATTAATTCGTTATCAAACATAACAATACATATTCACCATGGTTACGGGTCACTTGTTATGACTGAGAGCAGAGTGGGTTAAAAGGAACATCAACCTAAACTTATGTGGAGTCAATGAACCACCTATAGATGTTTGAGTTATATTGCAAAGTACTAACTTAATGGTGTTGTGTCATTTGTGTGACACTTTGCTTGTGTTTCACCCAAAAACCATAAAAAATTGCCACTACAGTGGGATACGCACACCTCATGTAAGCGCAACAAGCCCCGCTGAGGTTCGGCGCATTTGACCAATTACGCGACGCGAAATGAGGTGTGATGTTCCTCCTGGCTCACGTAGTCCACGCTCGCGTGTGTTCGATTCTGTCCAACAAATTATTAATCAGACTGTAGAATGGATGAAATTTGTACTCCCCAAACTTTTGGGTACACATGCATTTGTGTGAAAAAAAACACCTCGTATCCACAAAATTGCCAATTTGTTTTGCTTAAATAGACTTTTTGTAAAATTACAACTCTTTTAAAATTTAAATGATGTGGTTGATTTGCAAAAGGATCTTGACAAACTCTACAGTTGGTCAGTCACAAACAAGCATCCTCTTATCCAAGTGCGCTGTTATGCACTTCTCTAGATCCACAACTTGCAACAAATCGGATTACTTTTTGGATAGTGAATGCCTGGAATCAGTTGATGATTTCAAATTGCTTGGTACTCTATTTTTTTCAATCTTTCATTTTCCTCTCATGTAGATATCTTGTGCAACAAAATATCTCATCTTGTGAGTTTCCTAATAAGGTGTAAAGTAATATGCCTTTCTCCACTCTTCTGAATCTCTATGAAGCTCTTGTCCTCCCTCTTCTCATTTACTGTGCAATGTTTGGGCTCCATAAAATACATGTTACACTAGTCAGAGATGTCAGATTTCAGATTTTTAACGGAATTCATATTTTTACTCCCAAATTTCTGCAGTTTTTGTGTCATCTGCAAGAATTGCAGAAGGCACATAGAGATTACTCTGGTTGTATGTCTGTGTGTGTGTCTGTCTGTGTGTGTGGTCAAAATGTTAACCCTTAATATATTGCATGCCGTATGAGTTCCGTAAGGGCTACGATGATGTAACTTGGTGGAAAGGAGGGGGCGGGGTGGAGTGACATGTTGACCTTGGTAACCTCATGTGACCTTTGGCCCCA
Source organism: Ophioderma brevispina (assembly GCA_023653785.1). Classification (NCBI taxonomy): domain Eukaryota; kingdom Metazoa; phylum Echinodermata; class Ophiuroidea; order Amphilepidida; family Ophiodermatidae; genus Ophioderma; species Ophioderma brevispina. Next base: position 4,656 of record JAMKCH010026802.1, read on the forward strand.
TTCACAAATTGCGGCGGCAGACAACACTCATGGTCCCGGAACCGTGATCTATTTTATTTATTTTCAGCCTATTTTGGGTCATTTTACCCAAATTTATATGGTTTTCAGATTTTTTTTCGGTACCACTCACTTGTATCTCTTACAAGTAGACTTGAAAAGTTTCAGAGGAGGATTACACAAGTCCTTATGTAAACAGGGCTCTGTTGAGCATGTAGAGTACACTGACAGGTTGTCTGAATTTGGTCTATTGAGTGTTGATGATTTATTTTAAAGTCTGACTCAGAGATTTCGAAATATTATTTTTTTGTGTAATAATGAAAAATAGTCAACTAGAACTAAAGATAGTAACCTAAAATGCACAATTCCGAAATTTGAGATGAATCGGATTTTTTTTTTTTTTTTTTTTAATATATTGCATGCCGTATGAGTTCCGTAAGGGCTACGATGATGTAACTTGGTGGAAAGGAGGGGGCGGGGTGGAGTGACATGTTGACCTTGGTAACCTCATGTGACCTTTGGCCCCATTCACAAATTGCGGCGGCAGACAACACTCATGGTCCCGGAACCGTGATCTATTTTATTTATTTTCAGCCTATTTTGGGTCATTTTACCCAAATTTATATGGTTTTCAGATTTTTTTTCGGTACCACTCACTTGTATCTCTTACAAGTAGACTTGAAAAGTTTCAGAGGAGGATTACACAAGTCCTTATGTAAACAGGGCTCTGTTGAGCATGTAGAGTACACTGACAGGTTGTCTGAATTTGGTCTATTGAGTGTTGATGATTTATTTTAATTTCAGCAGTTGCAATTTTGTTTCAAGCTGTTAAATGATATTGGTCCAGCATCTTTCATGGACTTTTTTTCACGGAAGTCTTATTTCTCATTCAACACAGATTTCTACATTGGCGGGCAAGGACTAATTCCTTCTACAATTCTGTCTTTGTCTCCTTTCTTAGACTTTGGGAAAACTTTCCACTTCTCACTCAACAAGCCAGCTTTCTCCCAAATTTTAGGTTGCTTTGTAAGCAGTAATTTTTCACAAGTTAATACCAGCATTGCCTGTCTTCTTTTCCATCTCAGCTTTTATGCCTACTCAATTTTGTTTGTGTGTTCCATGGAAAGAAATGCACTGATAATGTGTTTGGGCTGTGTAGCCCATTTTTCTTTCCTGAGTTACTCTGTTTAGTTTAGTTGTCTTTGTTTTTCATAAACAACTCAAATATTATTAATTATTGTTACTAGTAACACCTAGCAGCAATGAATGCTATCAACTTCACAAAATAGTTTTGAACTTTGAATGTTACTCATTAAAAGTTGGTATTGTATCTGGTTTAATGTCTGAGATCTAAATCTAAATGTCTGAGACGTCATGAATCAAACAATGATAGAATATTTTACAAAAAGACAAACGTGCATTGGGTGTGTTTTTTTGTCTTGCGGTTAGATATTTTGTGGTTCCAATCTAATGTTCCCATTCAATTGCAAATCCTTGTGTCATTAAGACGTCATGAATCAGACAATGACAGAACATTTTACAAAAAGACAAACATGCTTTGGGTGCGTTTTTTCATCTTGCGGTTAGACAATTTGTGGTTCTAATCTAATGTTCCCATTCAATTACAAATCCCTGTGTGCCTACTACAGAAATCAAGATTATGTTACATGTGATAAGATTGTATGTCAATCCAGTGTAAAATCATATTCCAATTCTTAAAATCACCATATAAACCGTCAATACCCATGCATTCAATTAAACTTAAAGGCACTATCAGTAATCCACATAAAATTATTTGAATTTTGCAGAAGTAGCTAAAAGTGAATTAAAAGATATGATACTTGTTTTCACATTAGAATTTATCTATTGAATAAATTATACAATTCCTCTTTTATTAGGTTGTTCGTTAGGTCGTCCGATGCAATCGGAAAGACCTTATGTCAGCATGATTCGTGTGTCTGTGTGTTGGTATGTCTGTGTGTGTCTGTCTGTGTGTGTCACACATACACCTTTTGGTTGACACTCTTCATCTTTTAGTGCTGTGATGGATAGAGTTCATACTTGATGTGCTCATACATTGAGACAAGGGGGCTTATGTGGGACAACAAATAAGGTAAAAGGTCATTCAGGGGTCACTTAAAGTTGCAACAAGAGATTTTGAGGCACCCAAATATTGTGTCAAAATAGGAATTTCATATAGATTACACTCAATAGATTTTTTACCTTGTATTTGGCTACAGAAATCATTAAAAGAGAAAAAAAGGTGATTTCAATTTGAAATTGGCTTTTGTTATTCACTCAGAATGCTCTTAGGGCGAAAAATCGTTTCCCCTAACATATCCCTTTGTATTGCGGTTTATTCCGTTTTGGATAACAAAGGATATGAATATTAATTTATGCAAATGAAGGATAATCCCCTAGAATAACAAAGGATATGAATATTAATATAAATAAGAAAAGATCTCATTATAACCTTAATGTATAGTCGCACAGAAGACAGCTCCCGACTACTACTACATTTTTTCAAAATCGCAAGATTTACAATTTTTATCCCGACCAGGGATGATTAGTCTGCGAGTATCCCCGTCGTCAACAAGACAAGGGATGCTGAAACGCCAAGCAGTAGGCGACAGCATCATGGAATCAACAAGATCCAGCATGTTTAATTGGCGACGCCACTTGTTCAGTCCCCGATTAGTCGCCGATCTTGAAACGACGGCACAAGTTGTGACATGTCGCTGTTCAAGGGACTCCTCGTCGATTGGTCGCCGAGTGAAGCCAGAAAGGTACCGTCACATCAAGACAACCCGCGACGCAACCAACCTCTTCCCAACTACACAAGACAAAATTGGCTGCAGTCTGTTCAAATTACAAGACAAGAGATGCTCAATCGCCGAGCAGTAGGCGATCAAGCATGTCACTTGTTCAGTTCTCAAAATCCGTCGCAGCCTTAACACGACAGCACAAGTGCGTCAGACTGCAAGTCGGCGACTTATCTTCTGTAGTCGCCGAGTTTAGTCGCCGTTTTATCATGCCAGTTGGCTTGCATTTTCTCTGCCCGATTGGAGCAAGACGCACTGCTGACCACTTTCCAACGGCCAATCACTCATGATGGCCACCAACTCATCGGCTACCGCTTCCAAACCGCTCATGTGTTCAAGGCCGACCTTCCCGATTCCAAAACCCGTCACAATTTTTTTAAGCTGCAAGAAAAATTGTGGCGGGTTTTTTCAAATTTGCCATGTGATCCCGACCAACAAGACTGAGAAGACTGTACAGGACAGTCCCAGACTTGGCCAAAACTTACACTGAAACCAAAGGAAAATTACTCAAGATTTCGAAAAAATGGCAAATCAGCACCAGTCTTGAGCAGTTGGAAGCGGTTTTCTAGCAAATAATGGTACGCCTACAGACGACTGTACAGAACAGGCCCAGACCTTGCCCAAACTACACATGAAAAAGAAAAACTGCTCACGATTTTCAAAATTGGCCAATGGCACCAGTCGGGAGCAGCCTGGAGGGTTTTCTAGCAAAAAAGCGGCTGTGTGACTGAGCCTTTAATCTTGCTTAACATTTCCTTTGACAAGTTCCGTAAGCCAGAGTAAAGTTTACACATGTCTCTCTTTGCATCTATATAGGTTGGTAGTCAATATTAACATAACCAAAGTTGTATGTTGCATAATCCTGGATGGTCATTAATCTATAAATATTTATTATTGCAGTGGCTTTTTCAAGGGCATTGTATTTGTAGTGTATGCAACACACAACCTGAAGCCCCGTTTACACTGGTCCAAAAGGCAAAGTGAATTCGATTGAGTCGTCATCGATTTCACTTTTTCCTGAAGAGTAAACACACGCAGTCGTAATCGATACGACTTCAAAAAGTCAAATTAGTAAGTTGCTTTTTAGCAACTTACTTTGGAGTGAATTTGAATAAGTCGTCATTGAATTAGAAATTTTTGCAGTATAACGAAACACGTAATTGATTTCAGTGACCCGCCTCTGCGCATTTTCGGCTTAGGCCTATCACCAAGCAATGCAAGTGTGCTTCTAAACTGAGCATGAAGGTAGCACGGTCATTCCAAAGAATTCGGACTTCAGTGTTGTTTTCATTTTCTCTAGTCTACTTTTGCTGTTAATTTTGAACATATTTAGGCCTGATTTCAAAGAAAAGCTAATCATGGCCACTGAAAGCAATACAAATTTAGCATCGGGCCGCCATGTTGAAGATCTTTGTTAAACTGGAAGCCAAACTTCTCGATAAATGAGAACGCCAACAGACGTAATTATTTTCTGAAAACGAATTCGGAAATCGGCTTTCAGTATAAACACCTACTACTCGAATTACTTTATGCTAATCCTCAGTCATAATTCAAAAATAATATCGAATTCAATTAGACTTTTCTCTAGTGTAAACGTGCTATTAGATTATGGTATTTACTGCATGCCTTGATTCCAAAAGAGATACGTCAGAAGTATAGTTTGTTCCCTAACTGAAAAGTCGGTCATTTGGCACAGAAGGTGATAAATGAAAAATTAACAGAAAGAAGAAAACAGTGATGAAAAGAAAATAGTAATCTCTATTCCAATTCCATGATGCTCAGCTATACTCTGTACTCCTAGAAGTACAAAGTAATCAATAAACTCCTACACCAGTCTCACAAGGAATACCTTGTTGACTTAAACGACCAGTATTTTGTGTATCAGTGTGAGAGATTTGTTTTGTTCGCACATCATGTGCTGTGTCTTAAATCGGGGGCATTTAGACTGTGCCTAAGAGTGTGTAAGGTGCGATAATGATCATGTGCAACGATCGATTATTTTACTTTGTACTTCAAATTTGAAGCAGTATATATGGACAGAAATATTAAACATAACTAAAATTTCCAGATTTACCATAGTAACCCTATGCAATAGATCTTTTCAAAACAAAGTTTACCGAAAATGACCCCATAAGCATTCTCGTGCATCATTGTACGCAACTTTTGGGTGCAGCACGTACGCATTATTTGCCTTAGCATAATGCGTGTCACTGCCAAGCACTTGTGAATATATGCGAGTGTATAAGGACACTCACATACATTGTGAGCATATGTGGTGCAGTTGGATCAGGGCTCGCCTCATAAGCATAGGTTGTGGGTTCGAGCCCCCGCTGTTGCCAATGTGTTATGCACTTGGGCAAGGCACTTTACCTCACTTGCCTCTCTCCACCCAGGAGTATAAATGGGTACCGGCATATGCTGGGAATGCAAAACAGACTCGCTGTGCGGGAGGAGTGGCAAACCCCCCCCCACAGCAACATTATATGAGGGAGTCTGGCCCAAACGCCAAAGACAGAGAGATGGGCACTCGCCTGCAGGTGCACCATTTGCATTTTGCATTCTTCCGTTATTAGTCCTTGAGCTGGGGAATAGGTTTTGTCTCTATGGTCATTTTGGAAAAATTTTATGCATAGGTGGTTGGAACCAATGTTAAATTTTGGGGAAGAATTGGGATAAAATGTGGCAAGGAGGGGGAACAATTCTGATTTTCTGGAAAATAGACACCCTTGTAGGCAAGAGAAACGCATATTTATGCCTACAATACATTCTCATGCTATAGAATTCCAGAAATGTCCATAATGCACAGGTGATCTATTATGCTCATGGAATTTCTACACTGATGCAAGGAAGACAAATGTAAATTGCAAAATATGTTTATTGAGTTCTTTTTAAACAAAGATTTTCTTAATTAACAAGTCATTGAAAATGCTTTCAAATAAGTTCAGCAATATCCTGAAATAACCCATAATAAGGAATAAAGCATGAGATAGCTAACATAAGGCAGCTATTTTATTGTAATGTTATATGAGTATGCACAAATAGCTGCCTTATGTTTTATGTATTATGCGGTTATATCATGATATTGCTGTAAATTTATTAGTGGTTGTGTTGTACAATGTGCCTCTGTTTGACTTCCTCCATCCCTCTGAAGTAGGAGATTGTTCAGTTGATATTGTCAGGTGCGTGAATGTTTAGCCCCAACTCCATGGTTTAGCTATGGTCCAAGAAAATGCTTCAGATAATATAGAAAGTGGCACAAGCTCTTGAGTAGAATATGATTTTTTTCCCAATTATATTATTCAATATATAAGTCTTGTCCAGAGACAAACTTCCAATTAAGTTGATTCAGCATTATAGTGGTCGTGCACTTTTCAAAATACTGTACAAAGGATTGGTCAAGAACGGACTACCTTGTTATCACAAGTTATACAGTTGTATTTATGCATGCACTGCTGAACACACATCTGTGATACAGTTGAACTACCATATTGTATATAGATTTGCCTGTGTCAGCAGGTTTGTTAAAACTTTCTGAATTCTGGATTTGTGGGTGATTAAAAATATCAGACTCCTGGTTCTGCATATTCAGACCTGAAATAGTTACATATGAAATTCGAATTTGAAGAATGTAATATGACCAAGGTTGCTGTTTTTATCCCCCGGCTTGAAAAAAGAAAAAAGGGGATTTTGCGAGAGCATGCAAGTCTGTCTGTGTGTGTGTGCGTATGTATGTGTGTTCCAGTTTGGTTAGTTTTTCGTTTTTCTGGTCTAATGCGAAAAGCTGAAGTCTGATTCAAACCAGACTTGGGGTTAAGGTGCAATAGGGGTTCCTTCATATGTGGATGATGTCAAAGGTAATGGACCAAGGTCAAAGGTCACTGCAGGTCATGTTCCAGACTGCCATTTGCCAGGGGATGTGAGATTCCCTTCTACCCATGTTATTCCTTCAGTGATTTGCAAAAGAACTCTGTACCATTCCACTAGAACTACACAAGCGAAAATCATTGATAAAAATACCCAAAATTCTCAGAAAAACATTGCATCTGCAGAGTTTTGCAACATTGCTATTATAGACTCTGTATACAAAATGGTGCTCGACACGAAACCATCTCGTGCTTGCATACGTAATTACTTTGAATCATGGTTATTTTCAAAATTATGGTATTTTCCAATACCATTTAGTTGTATTTTCAAATTAATGCTGGATTAACTCCATAGGCAGTAACAACCAATTTGATTGGCTATTCAGACGGTTATACAATGGTAATTGGCCAATCAGCAGCATGATGAGAAAAGATTGAAATGTATTTTGTTATTCTTGCACCTTCTGATTATTATGGTTGCTAGATATCCTTGAGAAAAGCTTATTTCTCACATTTTAAGTTGATTCTGATCTTGTTCAGTTGTGTGTTTCTTGGGAGCCCCTACCGTCTGATTTGTCCTCTTTAATATTTACACAAATTCTGTCATAGCATGATACCTAAACGGCAGATACTTCCTCACTGTGCAAACTATTAGAAGTGGAACATACTGAAAATGAAGAAACAGGTATCTGGTTGTGTGTGGCCGCAAACAACTTAACCTACTGGGCCCTTTTCCTTAAAACCACTCCACACTTCCTCTTATGCCATTTTTCCTTCCTTCATTTAATCTTTTTTTTACTATTTTTAAAGTCAGTTTTCATTAAAAGTGCACCAAGTCTCTTGGAATTAAACTAACAAATATGTACATTGCAAGGATAAGTATTATTACAATAACGTCCAAAACAACTTCAGTTTTCTTAACATCAAAAGAAACTCATGATAACAGAGGCACAGTTTATGATTGATTTCATAATAATTTCACGTTTATGTTATTTTGAAAGACTTAAGTGAACGAGTAGTGAAACAAAACCTGTGGTAGAGGTTGCATACAGGTCACACATACTTGTCACACCTGAATCTAGCCTCTGCCACACTACGTTGCACGCAGGTCACGTAACACCAATGGTTCAAACCACTGAGGTATAAGATATCTCCCTCAGCACTGCCAGTTTTCTTAAAGTAACTCTAATTAGCTCATACATGAAATAAAATGATATACCACTCTCAATATCCAATCAAAATAGACCTATAATTAAGTAATACATCTGTGCCAAATCAAGTGCATATTTAGTCAAATCTGTAAGAAATTCACAATTTTGTATTTTCCGTCGCTAAACAGACATACATATTACAGCATCATGGCCTATGGGGGTGTTGTATGGAGGACATTTTCTCCAGGTGTATTTCCCCTATGTAATAGGCTAGGGTGTATACGTAACTCCAAGTTAGTTTGAGATCTTTTGTTCAAAATTATGTCAGAGTAAAACAGCATGCTCATTCTGGCTGCAATAGTCATATTTAATTGTTCTCACGTCTGAAATATTTCTTTTTGTACATTATACAGATCATCTTCACGTGGAAAAGGCATTTGATGCCTTGGATCAAAGCAAGGATGCCTCTGTTGTCAATACAGATGATGGAGGAGAGAAATTAATACCTTATGGAAGCATCAGTCCTACTTCTAGTCAAGAAGATGAGCAAGCCAAACAGGATGAAGCAAAGCGATCTGAGGACAAGCAAGAGCAAGAAGAGGAATATGGTCCAGTGCTACCTCCAACTACAGACCAATATGAGAGGACTGTACCATCAAATAGTGCAAATAGAAATGAAAATAAACACAGACACAGAGATCAAAGAACTTACAGATATGAAGATGATTATCAAGACAGACAAAGACGGTCATCTCACAGTAACAAACACAGAAGTAGAACACATGACAGGAGTGGTGACAGACATTTGGAATCCAAAAGCAGGGGTCATCATGAGGTCAGAGGTCAGAAGTCACAATCATCTGGTTATAGTGACAAGGAGGATGAAACCTCGAAGCATTCTAGGAAAGAGTCACATAGGGAGAGACAACACAAGGAAAAACATAGACACAAACATAAGAAGGAGAAGAAGGTGGGTCCAATTCTCAAACTCACACCACTAAATACTGGTCCCATTCGTTCCTGTACAAATGAGCGAGATGAAAACGTCATTTTCTCCTCAATGGAACATCTCAGACCTTAAAGCTAACATTCTGCTTGAAGATCATCATATCTCCTACCCAATCAATCATGAAATTAGGGTAGTTATCCCCAAAATTTTCGAGCTACTGGACCGTGAAGACTAGCATGCACCATGGTCCCTGGAGGTTACAGCACTTTTTCAGTCAGGTGTTCCCTGTAAGAATATGGTTAAAATTGGTTTGTCCTATCAAAATAACATCATTGACAACTTTTTTTGATATTCCTACAGATTTTATACTTAATATTGATAGCAAACATGACTTGCAACCCAGATCTTGTCATTTCTCTTAGTTTTTAGGGTATACTTAGGCGAGGGTCACCAAAAAAACACCTCATTTGCAGTTGGGGGGGGCTGGACTTACTTGTTTCTCTTTGTTATTTACACTGGTGTGAATCCTATATTCTGTGGATCCTCAAAATATACTCACTCGTTGAGCCAATTCTAATGTTTGGTTATGATCTTACAAGTGTCAATCTTGCTTAGGGAAACAACTTGCTAATTTTGGTAGTATCAGGAGGCATGGGAGTTGTGGGGTGGGTTCTTGATCTTAAAAGCCCCCCCTTATGGTAGTTCTTCTCTAATCACTTTAACAAGTGTATATTCCACAAAGCCATTTGCCCTAGCCCTACTTTTACACTTACCCTCACAAACCGCAGTCATTTATAACACATGTTACTTTGGACAACAATGTTATGTTGTAAGGAATCGTTTATGGAGAATTGTCAAATCTACGAAGCCTGTGTCAACCTAGAGTGGAGTTGTTTTGTGGTATATGAAAACAATTTAACTAAACTTTACTTGCTTATATCTCTAATCTTTTACATGCCATTTTTATAGTATTATGTTTTTTTATGAATGGGCCTACAAAACATTCAAATTTGGCATAAAATTTAAACCAGTACAAACCCATTTTGTAATTTATTCTAATTTGGGGTAATTTATTTCAAGGGCTAATTTAAGATTAAAATATTTTTAAAAATGGCAAACAACTATGTGCAGGCACATCAGCTATGACATGCTTATAAGTGTTATCCAATCTAGACAAAACGCTAGGCCAGAACTGTTCAGAACCCATTTTAGCTGATGCCGTTATTGTAAGAAGTTCATATCCTAAAAATAATGATGAACTTTGGCATCATTCCTGTTAACTAGGCTTATTTTCTTCCTCATGTTTCTTTGTAACTCTTTAAACTTTATAGGATTACAATGAAAATGCCATGTGGTAAATCACTTAAAAAAGTTGTCCATCGCTTGTTAAAATTGGGCGTTGGATATTCACGGACAAAAAGGGTGGGTTTCACACTTTTTTCAAAAAAAACCAAAAAAATAAGGGTGTTTTTCTTTAAAAGAATTTGAGCCTAACACCTTAAGTTGGCTATAATTTTCCATAATAAATCCAAAATCTACCATTTTTGGCTTATTGTGGCCCATAATAACAGGTTTTTTTCTTCTGCCAAACTACCTGTACCTTAAGCAATTAACAGCACATATTTTTGAAGAGCGCCCCAATTTCTGGTTATTTTGAAGATTTTGCAAAGTGGCATTGGTAATTGACCAGTATAACATACCTGTGATGGCAGAGCATCAAAATTTCTATGTGTTGCACAAAGAAGGAAATTAGAATAATTAATATTGGAGATCTCCGATAATAATCAATGACTGATGGAATACGTCCTTCAATATGGAAATAGCCGGGAAATTGCACGTGTACGTGTATACATACGCGCAGCCATTAGTTGTTCCGCGGTTCAGGCAAGTCAAGTTAGATCATTTCGTAGGTAGCACTATTCATCATGGACGGACATTTAAATTTGGCAATTTCCAGCTCCGCCATTTTAAATTACAATCAGGATCCCGATTCTAATCAAAGTACACTTCTTTATGACAAAATACATTTTTGAGCATTACCACTCGAGGTATAGTTTACTAAACAATTACCGACACAACTGTGCAAAAAATCTTCAAATTTGAAAATGGGGCACTCTTCAAAAAAATGTGCGTTATTGCTTTAAGATTGAACAGTATGTATACTGAGATGATAGTTCTGTTTGAGGCCAAAATGTGATGTCTCTACTTAAAGAAGTTTGACCTCTTTTTCTCTTATAAATGTTAGGGAAAATGTGACCTGTATCTGGTTCGCCCCTGCTAATCACTTAGGTTATGAGGTCAAGGGTTATTTAAAGCTCATGCAGTTCACCATTTCAAATACCCTATAAAACCTCACTAAACTGTTACTGCAATTTGTAAATGTATATTTTCCCTATCTATGATGTCCGTTGACATTCCTGAAAGCCTGCAAAGAATTGCTGAAGGGTTGAATACAAAAAAGTAATATTTAAAGCATATTATAACATTGAAAACAGGGCATACATCATTCTAAAAATGTGCCTTTTTGGCTGATTGGGTTTTTGATAGATAATAGTAGCCTTCCAAATATAATGCTTTCAGGGTCATAGATTTTTTCTTCTTTCAAATGTCGATTTTGTAATTGGAAGTATCACATCAGCACATGCTAGAGTACATGTAAGGGTGGGTAATGTGTTGGGTCTTGTGCTATGGGTTAGGTAAATAAGGAGCGTAGGACGGCAGGGAAAGACACCAAAACGCGGGGGATGTTTTATCAGATCGAAAGTCACATTATGACACGCTATCTACACAAACACACATCTAAGAACTCTCTCTAATCGGATTGTGGACTTAATTAAATCATAAGACTAATTGGCTAAATTATATAGCTTGAAAGAGGGGTGGACCCAAGCATGTCCATCTTTCAGAATGAGGTTTTTTTCCCCTTCTCTGAATTGTATCACCATAAAAAACGCATTCCGAAAATTTGAAGTTTAATATTGATCTAGCTTTTTTGGATAGTAGAAGCATAAATGGCGAAGGTACAAAATTGGCCCATATGATAGTGTGTGTGAGCAAGTGTGTTTTACGAAAATTTTCTTTGTTAATATCAGAATGAAACATTTACCAGATCTTAAATTTCACTGGGGTAATGAGAATAATGTGCACTTTTCCCATTTTAGAGGATAATTTTTTTTTGAGGGGGGGGGGGATGAGGATGTTGATCCGTCACCTACCTGTAACCTTTGACACTCTAGGAGACTTAAAGAACACTGGCATATTTGAAAATATGTGCCCCTCAAGATTTTTCAAAGTTGATATTTTGCATGGTTGTTAAGCTTTTATCTATACATTAGACCACACCTGAAATGATTAAAAAAAACAAAAAAACCGAAAAAGGAAAAAAAATGATTTATAATAAAATGACTCGGCGACATTTATTCAGCAGATGATGGAACTAGCTAGAAACACATGCCGGAGTTGAATTCCCACAGCATTACCAGTTGACCGGTCCCTGTAACCCTTTGTGGTTTTAATATCACTGAGTAGGAGGTCTATTATATTCATGTAATAGACTCATATTGAATATTGGTCACCAAAATGGGGCTCATTTTCACGCATAACTTCCAAACTAAAACATCCTTTATCCCTAAGATTTCCAGGGTAAATGGGAAAAATAGTAGTTCTCTTCATATACCCAAATTTGACCACTTCTGGTAAAATATGGGTTCTTAGGATGAGGCTCCTTATCAATGGGACATGGACCTTTAATGTGGCCTTATCATCAGTTTATGTGTGGGAATGCGGTGAGACTAGATTGCCTGCCATCACACCATATGTCCTATCCATCGTGTTTGGTTACCAGCAGCCCCACACAAGCCTCCTTTTCGATGTATTTATATAAATGGCAAATTTAAGTTTGCGGTTTTTGTGTTTTGCTTTTGAACAAAATATTACAGTGGGAAGTGATTTCTCCTCAGGGATAATCATTTTGTTATGCCTCAACTATTAGTCATTCTCTTATTCCCAACTAAATTAGTTCAATTAGTTGTTACTAGTACTGTTATTTCTTTGGTGCTATCTTGTGGGGTGATCATTTTGTTATGTTATCACTTTTAGTCAGCATCCTATAAATAACCAAATTAGTTCATTTGTTGTAACTTAAAGCACCTTATTTCTTGACCTTCCTCCAAGCACCTAAAACAATACCTATATTTGTGGACTCGGAAATGTGTATTTAAACAAAAATGCTTAACAATTAAGGTCAAATTTTGAAGGTTTAAGCATTTTGAGCCTGAGCTCTACTGAATAGCCTATATGTTTTGTCAAAGTAGTAAATATACCCTTATAGGTGTAACAGACATGGATGAAAGGAGGTCAATTCGATAACAAGTGTACCGACAACACCTTAAAGTTTTTTGGCCAAAAATCATGACAGAACACACTTTGGGGGAGCTTTTGTCACTTTACACCTGATGTGATTTCATTTGCATGTTTGGTGCTTTGGTTTTGAGTATGATGGGGCATATGGTTGTGGTCATACCATATCATAATCTACAGGTTTGTATTTGAAGGAAGGTCGGCATTCCTGGTATTATCTTTTGCGTAGGTTTGTTGAGGAAGTAATGAAATCATTTCACACTTCCGTGTCATTAATGGCTGTTAGTTCACATCCTGATCTTCAAAATGGGGTCCCCCTCGAAAGAAACACAAAGATAACACCTTACCACCCACCGCCATGGTACAACCTGTCATTGGTAAAAATGATTCTTATGTGATTGTTTTATCCATTGGCACATACGATGTGGTAAAGCTGAAGAGGGCTAGAGCTTAATATTTTGAAGCGCATTTCAACTGGTAATTGAATGGATATATGATGTAAATAGCCCAATCAGGAGTGCTGTAGGAGACACCAGTTGCGTTTTGCCATCCAATATACTTCCTAAAGCCAAGGGGCAATAGTAAAACAACACTAGGAGGTTATAATGTTCTTCCCACACTGCCATTCTTCCAAAACAATTTTCGCACTCATCCACATTAATTTATATGACAAAAAGTACTAAATGAACAGAACTCATTTCTTCTTGCAATTTAAGTACTTTTTGTTGCTATAAATCAGTGACAACATGCCAAAATTTTATTGGAGGAACATGCCATTTGTGGGAAAACACTATACCTCCTTATAAGCACCTGTAACCATCTGGCCCCTGTTGACACCTGTAAGTTAACTAATACTACTTTACTCACTAACTACTACTCCCAATTTTTTTATGTTTTTGGCAAATAAATTCAAAATTATTCCATTGCCATTACCATATTTGGGATCCCTCTCAGAAGCCAACTGACTTAGTGTTATGACCTATACAAGAACACCGGGGTACACGAGGGTTACTATGTTACCGTTTGCATTCTTCTTGATTTACCTAGACCCCAAAAGAAAGTTGCATCTGAATTCTTGAGTAAAAAATATTGGCAATCATTGTGATACAATTCCAATCCAACTCATATTAGTACAAAAAACTATGTTTGCCCCAATTTTTGATTGGATTTTTCCTTTTTTAAATCAAATGTGCTAATTTCAACATTATGAAAGGGGTAAATTTTCAACATGATTCTTACTGACACATTAGTTCTTCATGATCCATTCATAAAGTCACTACTGCATACACCACATTAACTTTTGACCGAATTGCCTGCCGTGAGACAAATTTCAAGGACGTCCACAAGCAGAGTTCAGTCTTTGTATGTTTATCGCAATGTAGATACATTTTGATCTAATTATCAAATGCCTTTCCATTGAATATATTGAGGATATTGAACCACATTTTGATTGTCAAAAGTCTTTAAAACAGGGAAGTTCCAAAATTTGTGTGGTTCTATTTCTAACTCCTGATGCCTTTAGCCAGAGTGAGTCCTTTTGTACTGCTCGATCCGGTGGGCCATTTGATGATTCCTTTCACTAAGGTGATTTGGGTGGGTAACACTACTCTTTGTATGTTTGAATCAATTATGAGGTTTAAAAAGGTCGAATCTGGGAAGCTTCATATTTTCTATTCTTAATCCCTCAAAATGCTCTGTGAAAAAAAATCTCCTCTAATTCTAAAGGTGCATTCATTTCTTCATATTCCCTGCTTTATCATGCACACATATGTTCAACACTTCCCATGCAAGCAGTTAGAGTTAATCATAAATGCTTAAGTGTCGTTAAACACTTTAACATTTTATAACCCTAATGTCATCTTTTCTAACCAATAACAAATGCAAACTACTAATTTCAACTACAATTCAAAATTATATTAGCTAACAGCACCGATGGTGCTCCTTGTTTGTTTGTTTGGTGGTTTTTTTTTGTGGCCATATTGCATAACAAAATCCAGCTTATCTAATACAAAGGTTGGTCTCTGTCTATCAACCCCATCTCATGTCCACAACTGCATAAAAACAATTTAGAATGTGAACTGGTAAAATAATTACCTTTGAAATAACATTAGTGATACATCGCAATGTCATACCTCATTTGGATTTCATGTGCAATGTAACACGCGTGTGATTCTTTTTTATTTTGAGGCTTAAAGTACGTACAGTGTTTGTTTAGCATACAATATAAACTTATAACATTGGTTTTGCATAGGCACACTGTAACAATTCTTGTTGCTCTTGATTGAATCATATACTTTTGCTTACTTATTTTGGGGGTGCACATAATTTTATTAGTTGAATTTGTTGGTAAAATCCAATAACACAATGTAATACCAATTAACTTTGTACGTCTTCTAGGGATGGTTTGTATTTAACCTATAGCTCAAAGTGCTTTGAGGTTTCTTTCTTGGGTGCACATTCAACTGCCAATTCCCAGACACTTTCAACCTTAAGCCCATTTTAGCCGGAGGCTCTTAAATCCACAATCTCCAATAAATGAAGCAGCGCTGCCCCACCTTTTTGTAACACTTTTGTTACAAATGATTAATCTCTTTTGGTGGTTCCTCTAATATTTAGACAACCTGAGCTGGTTTAGGAGCCAATGATTTAAAGAATAAGTGTGATGAAGTCTAATTATATGGGCAATTAATGTGTCCAGCCATGAAAAACTAAATAATGGGCCAGGCACAGCCGAGCTCATATTTTAAAGTTTTTTTTTTCTGTCTGGCCATGGATACATTGTGAGCCCATAATTATACTGCAAAAACCCTTCTATTCTTTTTTACCAAACCCATCTTGATTTAATTTAATAAAATGCATTCATGACCTCATTATTGGCAGATAATGGGCAGTAAAATGACCAATCAAATTCTGCATATTTCAATTGTGGGGCAGCAGATGGTTAATATAAATTTTGTTTTGAATTTCACATCATTAATTGAAAGCCCATTCAGGGTACACTATATATTGCATTGCCATGCTGACAATATAAATTTGATTCTCATTTCTCGTTGCCCCTTTATTGAAAATGCAGTATTCTGATTGGCAGTTTACTGCTTCATTATATTCCTGCAGTATGGTTTGCAAATCACTTATCAAGTTTGGTTTAATCAATAGAATAGAACTACATGGTAAAGCAGTGTTATCTATGGGTTCATAAAGTATCCTTAGCTGGAAAAACTTTCTTAAAAATGGGCTCAGTTGTGCATTGCCCATCATTTAGTTTTCCCAACCTCGACACATTATTCAACCTATAAATGATACTTCATCACCCTTTATTTCATTAATTAATGTTTTGTTTTTATTGCAAATCACCCCTTGAAAGTAAAGTAAGCAACGTAGAATCAAATGGATTAAAACTAAAACAAAATGAGATGTAAATACATTTTTTCATTAGAATAATTGCCTTGGCTGGATTTAACATATACTTTTAAAGTGAACTTGTCCATTTTACAACACCAAGAAAGGGGGCAAGGATTAATAGTTGCATTGTCATTGTATACCATAAGGTTGATTTAAGCTCGACCCAAAATGCAATTTTCGAATCACCAAAATTACGTCATAAAGTGACCATATACGTTCTTCTCACACTCCTATTCTTTTTCACGCAAACCTGTCAAAAACGCCAACTTCAAGCGGTGATTTCGGCTGCTAAAACTTGAGGGTTATAAACTTTTTTAGTTAGGTGATTCCCTGAAGATAGACATGTTCTCTACTGTTTCAGCTCCTTTTCCTTCCTCGATGACCCGAAATTTTCTCATGGCAAAACACAGCTGCTTTGAAGTTGGCATTTTTTTGCGTGCATTGTGTGGAAGTATGTGGTACTTTAATGATGTAAATTGGTGATTCGATTGCTTTTGGGTGAGCTTAAATCATCCTCGGATTTTATACCAAGCCCGCTTCACTACACTCACTATCTCTTCTATTTTCACATTTCAATTTCTAGGCAAGAAGAAAAAGAATAAACAAGATCATAAAGTCACGGTACAGAGGAAAGAAAAGTAAACAAAGTATGCAAGCATGATTATGATGCTCAGTTATGATGACCATTAGCGCAGAAAAGATTGATGATACAAACATATTGATACTCAACTCCAGCTTCAACTGCACTCCCTAAGAATTTTATCCCAATGAACAGCAGACCCTCTAGTTTGCCTCTTCATTAAGCGATGGTGAGGAAGAGCTGAGAATATGTGGTTTTGAGATTGATGTTTCTAGAAATATGGTATTTTTTATGTTTTTTCTAGAAAATATGATAGTATTTCTCAACTGATCTCAGCAAACCATGTTAGTTTGGGGAATTGAGGTATTTCCCAACTCTTCCCAATTTATAAATTTTTGTCTGAGATCAAAAAAAAAAATAGAAACACCAGAACTAATTTTCTTAAAACAACCAAATCCTAATGTGTTGAAATGCCAATATGAACACACAGATTTACCCTAATTGAAGGAGGACCGTAAGTGTTGCTAGTTGGTCTTCAAAATGAATGTCGTGACAAATTGGCTTGTGCTGTGTACCTGCATGGTTTAACTTCATTGAGCTCACTAAGACCAATTACCCAATGTCATTAACCAATTAACTCTGTAAGCTTCATTGTCACTGAACTAATTGTGCTTATTTTGTAGAAAACAAACAAGGTATGGAACACATTTTCCAGAATATTTACTTGGCCCTGATGGAGTTCATATTTTTAGAACAGCCTTGACTCCAGATGAGCGGCTATCGTCAAAGGAAATTGTGGCAACGTTTCCACCATTTTTTTCAGAGTGGGTAGTAATTCCTGAATTTTATTTGTAATGCTAAATATTACTCAATGTGCACTTATCATAAGGGCTTAAATGGACCCGTAGAATCCTTGTTAAATCACATTTTATTATAGTGAATTCAAGTTGTCCTTGTCTGCACTCAATTATTCCTATTAACCACACTAAATGTATACAAACTGGGAGTCACATGAAGAAGTAAAGCATCGACCTATGTCTGAAATGTGTTTGTTTTGGGGGGTTAAAAGACCACAAAAAGGACAGAAATGTTGTCTTAGGTTTTCCCTGTTCACATTTGAACAAAAGTGTAATTGTTTAGTCCTTATATAAGACCTACATTCACCTGATTTGGAGGTAAGAATGTAACATTAGGCTTTTCAATTTGAAATATCACCATCCCTTCAATAAAATTAGGTTAGTCTTCCCACGAGGGGGTATGGATTTCAAATGGAATATCCATGGGAAACTATTTCAAAATCACACCCACTCTGTTGAAGATTAAGGTAAAGTCTACCACATCATGGGGGAGTATGGTTTCAAAGGGGAATAGCCAATTGGTAACTACATTCAAAATACACACTCCCCTCTGTTGAAGATTTAGGTAACGAACGTCTACCTCATGGGGAGTATGTGTTTCAAATGGAATATTCCATTGGTAACTACATTCAAAATCACACTCCCTCTTTTTAAGATTTAGGTAAAGTCTACCTCAGGGGTAGTTATGGATTTTAAAATGGAATACAATTGTGTAACTACAGTCATTGGAATCCATCTTCTCCTCTGTGGAAGAGACCATTTAAGGCATCCACAGGGGTAGTATGGATTCCAAATTAAATTGCGCATTTCCAAATGCCCATTTTTGTTATCGTCAACTGCTGTGTGAATGAGATTGTCATTTTAGGCATGTTCATTCAGCAAACTAAATTTTACTTATAACAAATTGCAACAACATTTCCGAGGGTTGACTAATAGAAATTCCTCACTCAAAAAATGCTAGCTCAGATTTGGACTTTCTGTGGTAACTGTATGTGCTCCATTGAGATGGTGGTCAAGTGAATTCTGCTTCGCTTACAATGGGAAGTGAGTTTAGACCTTATAATTATCATATATGGGTGACACAGAATTTGGGGGTACCAAAATCTCAAATTTCCAAAAGTGCATGAATGAGTTAGGGCATTCCTGTTAGTCCCCAACGCCGCAATTGAATTTTCCACAATGTGTGTCTATGAGGCCCTGGATTGAAATCTAAAATTATAGAACAAAACGAGTGTTCTTTTGTCAGTGGTTGGGGGCAGTCATTGTCTTGTTTGTTTTTTAAAAGCACATAAGGATAAGGATCGCAAATTGGGTTAACGATGACCTTAAATCATAAAGCTGTATAAGAATGAGATAAAGGTATACATCTCGGCCTCGTTCTTTCCCACTTAATATGGTATCGCTTGGTTTCAATTTGTCGTATTATGCAGCATGAGGGTTTTAAAATAGTTTTTTTCACACATTATTTTCTTTGGTGCGTATTCAATGCGAATTAGGACATGTGTTTAATGCTCAATGAATGAAATTTACTAATAGATTTATATGGAATATGTTAATGCTTTAATATCTGCTCTATTCTGACTCTATACATTTATTTCAGATTTTACTACATGGGAAAGCCAGCATTTGAACAAGGCTGCAATTGTTGCAATTCTGTGCAGAAATATGATTTTCATTAAATATTATTTTGATATATTGTGTCATTTTTAACACTCTACCCATGATTAACCATATATCTTCTTTGGGGGAGGGGGAGTTAGGGAAACAATATCATATGGGGGGGCCATCCACTAAAAGACACATTTTAAAAAGCTGAACACGTAACTGTTAATCCTACTATAAATGTTATTACTTTTTCTGATCTTTATTGGGGCCAGGCAAGGGTATTGATTTTTGTAGTGGGGATCTGCTCTTTACCCCTCCCATCCTCTCTTGACCCACTGGTTCCACCACTGGTCTTTTGCCCTGAACTTTATTCCAAATGTGTAATTAAAATGGAGGATTCTCCGGGCCTTATTTTGGGGGGGTGCGGGAACTTTGAAAAAGTGACTTTTTTTGGTAAAAGTGGCCTTAAAACATGCCAATGGTGCGCCGCAGGCGGAGTCCATCTCTCTTCATTGGCGTTTGGGCCAGCTCTCCCTCAGATAATGTTGCTGTGGGGGGTTCGCCACTTCCTCCCGCACAGCGATTCTGTTTTTGCATTCCCAGCATTTGGCGGTACCCATTTATACTCCTGGGTGGAGAGAGGCAAGCGATAAATTCCTTGCCCAAGTGCACAGCACATTGGCGACAGCGGGGCCTCGACCCACAACCTTAGTGCTTATGGGGCGAGCGCTAATCCACTACACCACATTACTTGGGACTTAACCCTGCTAAAATAGCCTTATTTTGGACTTTTGAACATCTCCTCACCAAAGTGGACTTTCTTGTCAAATTGTTCTCTCAACTTATGACATTTTTTGATCAAAACATTGAGTCAAAAAGGGGACATTTTTCCCCCTTTTTGTGGAATTTGGGGGGGGGGGGGGTGCGGTGTGCGACTGCACCCCTCCCTTGAGTACGGGCCTGGATATGCTGTAAATCACAAGGCTGAACGTAAAACCAAAAATCCTCGGGTGTGTTATACACTTGCGTGTAACTTTTTTGTTTTTGGCCCCTTTTTTTTCAGTCTATCACTTTGGGATAGCTTTCACTTCTGTAACTTGAATGTGTGGTCTATTTTTAAGCCGTAATTTTTCTATGAAGCTACAAAACAGAAGAACCATTCTGATTAGCACAGAGGGTTTTCCATAAAATTGCCTCATTTAGTTCACATTTTGACCCCTATCCCCAACGAAAACTTTTTACTTCAATCATTGTTTTATTAGCTTTGTTCCCTAAATAGGACGTGTTTTTTATATAAATAAGTACAACAGTCTTATGTATAACTACTTTGACTTCAAGGAGCCTTTGTAACATACAACCTTGGCTTAGGAAGAGTTTCAGGATTGGGGGCCCACCACGAGGCAACAGAGCGCTGATGGGAGGTTTGGGAGTCAATGGCGGCACCACCCCCTATTTTGTTCTTGTTCCCCCAGAATAAAAATGACTTATTTTGGCTACAATCAGTGATTCTGGGCCCAATCACCACATTGGGCAAATATATCAATGATTCGTGGAGTTTCCCCACACCCCACCCCCAGAAAAGAAGTCTGTTGCTGCCACTTTGGGGGAGGGGGGTAAGGTTTTGGAATTTGATGTTTTGGTTAAAAGTGTTCAGATTATTGGGGGGCTCTAGGGTATTTGAGCCCCCACGCAAATTTTGGGGGTGCCCAACCCCGCCCCCCCCCACCCTGCTTCCTAAGCCTAATTTGTCTCAAAGACCCAAGTGCATTGGTTTTAAAATTAAAATTGGTCCTTTTAAGCATATTATTTTTTGTTTAGTTTTGGCTACAAAAAAATGAAAATTCAGCCGCAAATGAAAAGTGGGTCAAAATGCAACAATTTTTTTCAAATCCTGTCATTTGCCATTTTCCACCGTTTGAGAAGACAATTTTTTTTTTTAGCCTGATTTTAAAAGTTATTTATTTGAAGTAAAAATAATTTGAGGTGTGTAAAGTGCCGTGTGTTTTTCTTTTGGTGTATTATCAGGGAAAAAACAAGAAATTCAATTTAAAGCCCGCTGAGGACTTGGGGACAGGGTAGGCTCAATAATTATCAACTGTGTTACACTATTAGCCCAGGATTCTGGCAGACATTTGTAACACATCTCAAGTACACAGGTTGTGAGTGATAAATATGTAGGGGACTTGACAGGACCCCTGAAAGCATAATGTCTTAGGTGCAGCAATGGTGTCCTTAAGGAGCGGGGGCCAAGACACATTTGTACAGGGGTTCAATTTTAAATGATTCAATCAGTTGAAAATTATACCAATGTTATTTGTCTAACCAAAGATTCAGAAAAGGTAGAGTTTGTACTATATACAGACAAAAGTTTCAGAGTTATAAGCTAAAACAGCAAAATCAATAAAAAGGGGCAATTTAGTTGTACAGGTTCAAATTTTTAAAGTTGCTCCGATTTGATAAAAAATGGTGGCAAATTATTAGGTTGGGCTTCATAGGATTAAAATACGTAATAGTTTTGATTGTCTTTGTTCAATACTTGCTTAAGAAAGTAGGGGGGAACAAGGTCAAGCCCAATTTGAATGCAAATGGACGTTGACCTTCGGTGCCCCCCTACATCGGTAACTAGATATTTTAGACAGTCCACGATTTTATTTTAATCTATGAACTCCTCAATACTTTGCACCATTTTTTTATTAATTGGGCACTTAAAATTTGCCCCTTGACAAACTGAAATTGACCCTTTTACTTGTTTTTTTCTGTTTTAGCCTATAACTCTTAAACTTTAACGGGGTGTATATAGTAACAAATATAACCTTTCCTGAATCCTGTGGTTAGACAGATAACATGGTATAATTTTCAAGCATGATTGGATCATTTTAAAAAATTGACCCCTGTAAAACTTTGTTCTGGCCCCTCTCCTTCAGGCACCATTTGCTGCACCTAAGATATCACGTTTCAGGGGTTCCTGTCAGTCTGTCACAGATTTAATCACTCAAACCTTTTTGTACTTAAGATTTGTTACAAATGTCTGTTAGCTCCCGGTTTAAGTATGGGTGTACTATGATCAGCATTAAACAACTTTCCTTTTATAACAAATCTATGAACCGCCACAATTATTATTTTATATGCAGGTTTCCAAGTGGTCAAAGAAAATCTTTGGTATGTACATTTTTGGTAAAAGTCCCCCGGATGCAATACAATCTTCTTTTTATCAATTTATCTCATCTGTGCATTTTTTAGTCAAGAACGACATCTTGTGAAACACAAAACACTATCGATCAGACTGGTATACCGGTCTTTTGACCCATGGTTGAGTCAAGACCTCGCCAGTGGACTACAACATTGTCAATGCAAGGTTTGGTTTTATGGGTCTGATGCCTGTTATTTTAAATTATAACATATCAATAGGAATGGCTTTTTGTACAAGACTATAGTGCCCTCGCTTGACTCGTACAATATATTCTAGCTCGTCACTATCTTCTTGTATCCATGCGGTGGCGGCCAAGCCTCATTCACCATAGCACCTCACCAAAACATGTCAAAAGAAATTACCGCAGACTGAATGCCACCCAAACCATTAGGGGGAGGGGGGGGGGTGCTTTGATGTGGGTCGGTCATGGGTGTTTCATACCCACATACGACCTCGTCTCGTTCGTTTATTCATAACAAAAAAAAAAAATCAGAAATCACCCTTCCAGTGGAGTTTAATTCTTCAACTCCAACGGTTTTTTTGGAATGAAAATTTCCTTGACAAATATAAAATTCGAATTTTCGTCAAGATTTTGCTTTACGTGTTTAAACCCAATGGCAACGTCTGAAATTTGGATTTCCTCTTGGCCGCCCGTCCCCTGGCCTTGTTTCAATATCAAAGCCATTTCACTATTCTATACTTATTATATAATATAAAAGTTTTTTTGTTATAAAAAATTTTACAACCTTTTCAATGGTAACAGTATTTCAAATCAAGAACAGTATTTTTTGATACTGTGCATTTTTTGTTTTACCTGTTTATGGTAGCTTATTTAGCACTAGTAAGATGTGCTTCCTTTATAGCGGCATGAATTTCAGATGAGTTTACATTGCTCAGGCTTGCTTGCTGCATTGGTGCTCCAGTCTCTTAGTCGGAATCCATTCAAAGTTCAAAGCATAACTTTGAAATGCCGCATACACACCAGACGACAAACCCTGTGGTTGTGTTACATGAGGAAGAATCCTACCTAAACGAAGAGAATATCCACCCGACGACATGCACAAAAAGTGGCCACATTTTGAGATGTATCTGGTGAATCAACAGTAGTCACAACTTAGTCAAGGCTTAGCCTTTGCCGCTTTGTCTGAGAAAGGTTTGCCTGCCAGGGTAAACAGATGCGTAGGCCCATGGCAAAGTCATGAAAAGTGAATACATAACCCACTTCGCAATTGTGTTGCATACAATACTAATAGTGTGGCTTTTTTTTTTCGGTTGAATAATGAGGATATACCGCATTTTTCAAGAAATATCGAACTCCGCCTTCGCTCGTTCGATATTTTTCATGACTTGTGCGGTATCACCCCCTCAGAGGCCATCCAATATTATATAAATTTATATACGATTTTATAATTAATGGTCGCCAGCCACATTTAATTCAGCAGATGACGCATAAATGGGCATGTAAACAAGTAAAACACCAGAATCACATACAAGAATCTTTTATTTATAATCACTCTATGAACTAGGACCCGCTCATCGACAAATCTCCATTTGTTTATACCTTCCACTGTGGCACTAGTATACCTATCTCCGTTCCACAAGAATAAGCAACCAGACTTACTTTAACAGAACTCATTACTGCAGGCAGGGTGCCAGCATTTGCCAAA